>CABHPH010162910.1:0-49645 GCA_902168325.1 Peromyscus nudipes | reverse complement strand
CCCCCCCCCAAAAAAAGGTCAAATGAATTCTAAATGGGATTAGGACAAAATTTCCACATTTTCAGAAATTGTCATAAACAGAAGTCTACCATTTTGTTCTACATATTTATACAAAGCAGCTTTCTCAATACTGATGTTTATGAAATCAAACATCAATCAACTTCAAAAATTCTGAAGGTTCTCTCCATTAAATATTTATCCAATACTTTATATTTTGTGTAAAAGTAAATAAGTACATCCATTTCCCTATCATGTAAATTTGCTTTAATCTTTAATAAATGGTAAAATTATGTGTGCCAAAATTGTTTTAAAATAAATTTCTCTATGATTTATTACCTAAAATTAAATTAAATTAAATTCAAATTAAAGAAACCTGAGGATATATAATGACTATGTAATTTATGCTCCTAGGCAAGGTACTAGGTGAGAAATAAAAAGGAACCATTATTGATGGACTTGTGCCAACTTTCAAGATACTGTTTGGAATCCTCAATGTGGTTGATGATAGTTTCTTAATATCACTGATTCAGAAACTTACATTCTGAATTATTAGCTTCCACATAGAGTAAAACACAAAAAGGCACTAGATTGTAAAGTCTCATGGTATTCTATAAGCAACAGGAAAATTGCAATTGTGCCTTTTGTAGTAAGGATGTCTTTGGTTGCATGTGACCACTCAGTAAAGACTGCCTTCAGTAAGGGAACTTACAGTGGCTATGAAGACACCACAGACCAAAGTTGGAATCTCTTGGTATCAGTTCTTTAGCTAATAAATACAATCAAAGCTCCAAGTTTTAACGTTCCTTGATATTTCAAATCTTAATTCTTAAGCTTTTCTCCTTACAATGTAGCTGACACAGAAACATAATTCTCCTTATTGCTGAACAGAAAAAAAATATGCTAAAAAAAATACCTTCAAAGACATCTGTAGATCTTTCATGCTATGTCCCACTGTCAAAACTAAGCTTCACAGTTACCTACAATGGCTCAAATATTGCACAAGTGAGCCTTTAAAATGTCATCATCTTCCCATCCATGGATAATAAACTTAGGCCTCACATATGCAAGGCAAGAACTCTCTTACTAAACCATATCCTGAGCAAGTGTTCTTAATTTCCAGAGTGGAAAAATGAACAAAAAGGACAGGAAAATATAAATGACTGTCAAGTCATCAGCCAATATCACTGGCTTGCATTTTACTCGACTTTCAGTATCTAATGTAATTCAATGTCTTGCATATGATTGGCATTCCTTGTAGTCTCTGTTTTTCGGACTGAAGAGTGACTTCGTTAACTTTTAAATAAGATTTTAATCAAAACTATAGTATTTTATTTCTACTGCTACTGTTACTATTCATCCTAAAGATGCTGTGCTACTAAGCTTGTTAGTACTCCTGAATTTTATCTTATGTAATATTTTCTTTATATGTTTTTCTAAACATCAGGAAAATATTACTTCCTTTAACTACCACAAAGTTTTTGCCATCTAGATAATACTATCTACCAAATATATAGAAGAAATGAAGGGACACTTATACTAAAAATATCAATATTTCAGCTGTTTCCCCATATCTTTTATGTCTTTTTTTACTAAATAAATAATTTTGCAAGATGGTAATGTTTCAACAAATATTTACTAGAAATCATTGCGTACTTTTCATTTTGGTTTCTCTCTTGAGGAAGAGTTCATTAAACAACACATCTTTGTTCTTTTCCATTATTCACCAGTATAGTGTACTCCCAACCCCCATCTACAGAGCAACCTCATTCTTGACAGTAATTGTAGGGACATTGTCTGTTCTGTGACACTTTTTCCTAACCTGGTCATCTCAGATGAATCAAACATGAATTAATCAATTTACCTCTCCAAATAATGTGAAACATAGAAAGACACAAACACTTAAAATTCTGAGTAGAAGCTGTCTCCAATTGATGGCCAATTTCAAATGAAAAAAATTGGTTTTTTCCAAAGGAATCTCACTGGGGAAATAAACTACTCCTAAGGATAGACTGCATCCCCAGCAGAAGATGGCAGAAAACGAATTCAATATCACCATTGGAGGTTCTTTGTCTCTTAATGTTCACTCAGGGCTTTTATTTTATTTTATTTTTTTCCCTTATGTCTCCTTTGAATATATATCATGGCTTTGTATTTGTATGAGATTACTATGTATATGAACATGTGTGTTCCTGAGTCTATATATGTTTCTTGTGCTTTTTCTTTTGGATCTTTTCTTCTTTTGTTATTTTGTTATATTAGGATTTTTTAATTTGTCTATAATTTTATTTTATTATTATTCCATAGGTGCCTGCTTGTTTTCTAAGGAGAAAGAGAAAGTGTGTGGATCTGGACAGGTGAGGAAGCAGGGAGGAATTAGGAATGGAGGAAGGGATAACATAATCACTATATATTGTATAAAAAACCTATTTTTCAATAAAAGAAAAAATTAAAATAAAAAACTCTCTGAGTAATGATGAAGGCAGTGGTTTAGAAGGAAGAACCAAATACATGCTTCCTAACTCTGTAGATTTCAAAAGCAATGGTTTGAAAAGGAACCTTTATGATCCCTAACTCTGTGCAGGCTCACCAACTCACTCTCAAAAATGTTGGGTCTGTTTTGGAGGAAGAAGTTTGTTTTAACATCCTTCCAATGTATATTTCTTCCTATGCAGCAAGTTCTTTCCTGGTTCCTGTTGTGGATATCGCTCTGTATGCTGTGAATGTGTTGCTCTGATTGGTTGATAAATAAAACCCTGATTGGCCAGTAGCCAGGCAGGAAGTATAGGCAGGATAAACAGACAAAGAGAATTCTGGGAAGGGGAAGGCTGAGTCAGGAGATGCCAGCCCACTGTCCAGGGAGCAGCATGTAATGGCACACAGATAAAGCCACAGAACACGTGGTGACATATAGATGAACAGAAATGGACTGAATTTAAGTGTAAGAGCTAGTCAGTAGTAAGCCTGAGCTAATGGCCAAGCAGTTTTAATTGATATAAGCCTCTGTGTGTTTACTTGGATTTGAGCTGCTGCAGACCATGGGGCTTCCGGACAGGACCAGGAAAACTTTCAGCTACAGGTGCCTGCTCAGACCTGCCTTACTTTATAATTACTCATTTGGAACAAAGCTCTCATTTTTGTAATTATTCCAACAACTGTTTCATTTAGCAATAAACAAAACCAGAGCACTTCCTCGATACATAGTCTGAAAATAGGCTATGACATCTTTCCAAAACATCAATTTAAACATCCATAGACTATACATAGTACAGTACCAGCCCTAATTTCTACATGATTCTGTGGACTGGTAATCCTTGCTGACAGGAGAATGTACTTGAGGAATCTTGAAAAGAACTTTCTCAGCAAGGATTTCAGCTCTTTCTGTTGTCATTATTAAATATCAACCTCCTCTGCTCTCCTGGGCACTTTGCCAATTCACACCTACTCTATTGCTCCTGGGATCCAAAGAGATGGATCAACCACCATGAAATACGTATGGCTATGTTATTCTAATTATTGGAAGAATTTAAAGTCATCTTGGACTTATAATTTAAGTTATCATTTTAAATTTACTATTCATTTCTGTCCATACTATAGTAAAAAAAAACATGCAGAAACTTCTGAAATCAGGAGTTCTATAACTCAGTGTATGTCTCCTTTGAATATATATCATGGCTTCTGGCTTTGTACTTGTATGAGATTACTATGTGTATGAATATGTGTGTTCCTGAGTCTATGTATGTTTCTTACGCTTTTTCTTTTGCGTCTTTTTCTTTAAGAGTGTATGTATGTACTCTTAAAGCTATTTGTCCATGCCGCATTTTCTTACTGCATTGCCTCCTGTGGATACAGTGTCACAAAGTTCTCTGCTACAGCAAAGTGAAAGAATTCCTGGGGCTAGTTGCTCTTTAAAAAGTTGTACCTATAGTTATTTACTTTGTCACATACAGAGGTGACCAAATTATCTTATTCTACCTGACAATATCCTTGAATAAGCAATCCACTTTACTCCTCCTTACTTTACTACTTTAAATTCTCCCTCCACAATGCTTTAATACTAACCGTATATGTGAGCTACACTGATTACTTAAACAAAAAGTATTTTGTTAAAATGCTATTAAAAATTATGTCAAGCTGGCCGGTGGTTGTGCATGCCTTTAATCCCAGCACTCAGAAGGCAGAGCCGGGCAGATCTCTGAGTTTGAGGCCAGCCTGGTCTACAGAGTGAGATCCAGGATAGGTACCAAAACTACACAGAGAAACCCTGTCTCAAAAAAACAAAAAAAAAATATGTCAATAGGGGTTGGGGATTTAGCTCAGTGGTAAGGCCCTGGGTTTGGTCCTCAGCTCCGAGAGGGGAAAGAAAAAAAAAAAAGACAAGATAACAAAAAAGACCAAAAAAATGTTAGTCATGCCTATGTTATGTGTAGCCCACCAGAGACGACCACTCAGACATGGTTTGTGGCAATCTGAAAGTCTCTATTTCAGCTGGCTGGACTACTCCCAAGTATTTAGGGATCTAGGTGTAGCCCCAAATGCCCAGATTACAGGGTTTTTGAATACAAAAACCACATCCTGGCATCTTGCTCAGCAGCTGCAGGGAGCTGCTCAGAAGCAAGTGGTTTGATAGAAGCTAAGATAAGTTAGCTGGAGGGGTTTCCTCTCTACTAGGAGGTTTAACAGAAGTTAAGTTACCTGGGACATCCTGACTTTAGATTCCTAAAATAGAGTTGGGTAGTTTTCTACAGGATTATCTGTCAAGAGATTAAATTCTAGTTAAACATGAAAGGGCTTCAGCAAGAATACAAGACAGAGGAACTTTTGCATTGTCTTGTCCTGTAACACCTAAACATGAGATTAACAAGAACAACAGTAGACAATCTAATGTGAGTGGGGGAAGTGCCGTGACACCTTCCTTAACCGTACACAAAGAACAATAGGCAACTAGACAATGTTGTGAGCTGGAGAAATGGTCTTCCCCAGAGGGAATATATAAGTTGGTTATCTAATACCATGGTGAGCCCTGAAAGCAGATACATAAAAGTAACATTATACAGACTGAACAGGGTGCATTTATGTATTCATGTATATCTATATGAGATATAATATCTAATTATTATTAATAAGCATTAATATAATAAATATTATTATAGTAATATGCTATATATAATAGTACATATACTACATATAATTATATATAGGATATAATATGTATTTCTTTGTGTTATGCATAAATACATAAATATATGCAATATATTTATGTGTACTATATGTATTATATATTTTATACATATACACAATTAATGAAAAGAGGCCATGAATTTGAAAGATAACAACAAGAAAAATGAGAGCATTTAGAGGTACAAAAAGAAAGGGAGAAATGATGTAATTATTCTATAGTCTCAAAAAAAGCCCAAATATTCTTTTTTAAAAAGTTATCACATCAGTCAGACATGGCAGCACACACCTATAATCTTAGCACTTGGAAGATGGCAGAAGGGGGATTATTGTAAGTTCATGGCCAGCCTGGTCTACATAGAGAGTTTTGGTCAGTTGAAGTGTAACTTGAAGACCCTGTCTCAAACAAGGAACTCAACAATAATTATATTGAATTTCCAAGCCATTCCTTCACCTCTGCTTTGCTCTCAGAAGACAGAGAAGGGCATGGTCTCATTTTGGATCCCTGCAATTGACTCTCCTTTGTAGGATTCCTTTGGAAGGCAGGAGAGAAAGCCGCTCTTGCGTGACTTCCTCAATCCCACTGCCCGTGTTTCATTGTGCATGGATAAAGCCATGACGGTGCTCCTGATGAGGAATCGAAAACTCACAGTCACCAATAATTCTTTGACAAAGACTAGGCTCTGTCTGCCTTTTCTTCTGTGGGCAACTCACACAGCTTTCCTCTGATGCAAACGTATTGTGGCCAGATCTGCCATGAAGCTACAATCCCATTTGCTTCCTAGGGCCTCAAAGGAACGTCCTGTGGAAGTAAACAAGACCCACCTTCTATATTGCTGAAGAACTGGACATCTTTCCCCTCTTCTTCATGACAGTATTATTAAGCAGTTCTTCCTTTAGTTCCCCAGCCTGCTGGCCCTTACCCTCCCACCAACCTCCAGTACCATTGAAGGGGTTGATGTGATCAGTGTCTGAGCAGAGCCCCTTTCAGATGAGCACCAGCTTCTAGTTTGTTCATAAATTCTCTTTTCTTAGTTTCTAGGAACCAGTCAAATACCACTTCATTTTACCTTCTGTAGTCATGCTTCCTTGCTTCTTCCTCACTCATTCTTTGACCTCTTAAATGAAGGGACAGAAACATTGCAGTCTGTCTTGCTATTGTTTAGACCTTGACAACCTCATGCCCCAAACTGATCTTTCAAACTGTCCCTGGAAAATACATTCTTTACCCCCAACACTGGATCTATTTTTATTTTTCTTTAACTGTTATAATAAATATTGCAAATAAAAGATATCTGGTAACAAAATTAAATATTTGAAAGCTATAAAATTCACTGGACTTCTGTTCAGTTAAAATAGCCATTCATTTCTTTCTCATCTTCCAACATTTAGTCTTATTGTTCTCTTTTCTATATGTTATATTATTCCCACACGTTCATTTTTTATATCAGTGGTTCTTCAACTTCCTAATGCTGTGACCCCTTAATACAGTTCCTCATGTTGTGGTGACCCCCCAACCATGAAATTACTTTTGTTGCTACTTCAAAACTGTAATCTTGCTACTGTTATGAATCATAATGTAAAAATCTGATATGCAGATGATCTCAGTCGACCAAAGGGTCATTTGGCTCCCATAAGGTCGAGACCCACAAATTGAAAAACATTAGTATATGTGTGTGTGTGTGTGTGTGTGTGTGTGTGTGTCCTACCTAACCTAACCATATATATATATGAGTAGTTTATGTAAAACCATATATATATATGCATGCATATATGAGTAGTTTCCTTATATGAGGGAGAATATGCATTTTGTGCATTGTTTGACATGATTTAATATTATACATTCTAAATCCATCCATTTTTTTGCAAATTTTGTGATTACATTTTTCTTTAAAGTTGAATAGCACTAGATCTATTTCTATAGCAACCTTGGTGCCATTTATTAATCATGTAAGGTGGAAAACTACCTCAGGCATTATTTTCTACCATACTCCTACATGAAACAAGAGAAACCTAAGCATCTGGTATATGTATATGGCCATTATGGTAACGTCAGCTAATCTACTTTAATGAAGGGTAGGATAAGGAGAGGCTTCCTGTGGGAGAGAATAAGTTCTACTAAGAGTCTAAAACAATAGATAGACATTTTACAATAAGAGAGAGATAGACAGAGATGTTACAATGAGTCTGTGAAGAGCAACTCATAGGCTATGCAGGAAACACAGAGAAGTTTATTATCAGTGTAGAGATAATCAGTATTTCCAACTAGATGTACTTGACCCTGCTAAAAAGTCAACGTTTATACTATGAAACATGAAGTCACAGTAGTTGAACAGAATATGGAGTTCCTCTAAGTAATTTAAAGCTACTATTTGATCCTAATCAGATGTGTATCATGAATATCTTTTATGATAAGTAGAGTAGTCATTTCTTTCAAATTGAGGGTGCAAGCTTGGGTCAGCCAAAGCTTTTATCTTTAAAAATTAAATTATCCATACTTAAAGATTTAACTCATTAGTTACTGACAATATTTAGATTCTCTAAAGTACCCCACATTCTCAAATATCCCAGACACTGGAATTTCACTGTTGTAGTTATTGAGTACTATGTTTATCTTTAACCACAAACTATTTCTTATAAAGCAAGCCAATTGCCCATAGAGTTGCTCTGGGTTGGGTGTGCTCAGTGTGCAAAGGGAGAGTTCAGACATCGGTAGGCCTTAACCCAAATGTCCCAGGCACAAGCACTGCTTGGTAGATTCAAAAGGGGGACCTATAGGAAGCCCTGGGTGAGTGAAGTCCTGAGTAAATGTAGATTTTTGACATGGGCACAGCCATGTCAAGAATGTTAGCCTTGCCGGGCGGTGGTGGCGCACGCCTTTAATCCCAGCACTCAGAAGGCAGAGGCAGGCGGATCTCTGTAAATTCGAGGCCAGCTTGGTCTCCAAAGCGAGTTCCAGGGAAGGCGCAAAGCTACACAGAGAAACCCTGTCTCGAAAAATGGAAAAAAAAATGTTAACCTCAGACCTATGGGAAAATGCCAAAGTATTCCCCTGGGTTGAGGCTCAGAAAGAAGTGTATAGATGTTCATAATGTTAGCAGAAAATGCCCAAGGTAGCTTTCTTCCCCAGATATTTACATCCTAGTCTTCTACATAGACTTGTCATACTGAATTTAGCTCACCCTATCTCCTTAGTCCAGCTGTATGAAATAAACTCCTTCTTTATTTGTATACAATTGCCCACATCCTTGTACAACTCTATACAATGAACACACTCAGCTTCCCTGGTACTGAGATTTCAAACAAAAATTTTCTATCAACGAGCCACCCAAGTTTTTGTTTGTTTGCACATTCAGCATTATAATTAAAATGCCCTTGAAGATATTTATTGAAGACTTTTTAAACTTCTTTATAGGTTTTCCAAAGTGATATTATTGAGAGAAAATATGAAATATGCTCAATGTTTAATATGCCCTGTGTATGTTCTTTTAGAGAACTGTGGTAACTAACATGGCTGTCTATAATATATGCTAATTTAATATGAAAACAATAACTCCACCACTTAATATCCTAGACATTACTTATGTTTACTAATCAGTTCTTCTTGTGTGAGCAACAAAATAAAAACATTATAAATTGCAATTTTAAAACTATAAAATTTCCTGCTGGGCGGTGGTGGCGCAAGCCTTTAATCCCAGCACTTGGGAGCCAGAGCCAGGTGGATCTCTGTGAGTTCGAGGCCAGCCTGGTCTACAGAGCGAGATCCAGGAAAGGAGCAAAGCTACACAGAGAAACCCTGTCTCGAAAAACCAAAAAAAAAATTGGGAAAAAAAAAGAAAACTATAAAATTTCCAATTGTGGTGTCTCTTGTTTCATCTATCAACATCAGTTCTAGTGTTTGATCTGTTTTGGACTGTTTGTCTTTCTTAAAATGTAGAAGACTTTTTTATGAATTTATCACATTGCCAAATACTTCTAATTCCTGAGTTAGAATGAGATAGTGAATGTCTATCAAAATTTTGACATACTTTGCTTTTAACTATGCATGAAATGTCTTCAGATGTATTTTTTCTCCTACTGCTAGCACCTTGGGAAACATTAATCTCACAATAATTGAGAAACACTGACTAAGCTGTTAATTTTAAATGACATATTAGTAACTGACATTTAAATTGATAGATGGAGCTATAACTAAATTAATGGTAGAAATGTAATTTCCTTGTTATTTTCTGAAAACCAAATTAACTTAAAAAATCTAACTTTGAACTTATAAGTTGTAGAACCATACAATAAAGATAAAATATAATTTTTAGGAAATAACATTTTTTGTGTTGAATGACTGCTTCAAGATTTAAAGATTAATTGTACTTCCCAGATAATATTTAAATATTTAAAGTAATAAAGCGATTATTCCTAGACATACAGCTAGCAAATCACATATCCTAAAACATAGACATGAAGGCTAATCATTGTTTTGCTAATGTGTTTTATGTAAGAACAATTAAAAGGTTGAAGTTTTGTGTGATGAAGAGTGTTAACTTTCACTAATCTGATAATGTAAATATTTATAGAAAATTATAACAGTGTTTTTGCACATATTTGTTATGAAAAGCATAATGATTAAAGAAACATTTTAAATTAACTGGAAAAAATCTGTTTATTTAGGTTTTCCTTGAGAATGACAAAGAAGTTGGTTTTGAAACATAGAAAACAATCATTTGCCTCTAGTTACAATCTCATGGAAATATCCTGATAGTCAATAGGTGACTTCGTATGAACAGTGATGGTACCCATAAAATAAAGTTCTTTGTATAATAAAAGAAAAACATATTATAGTGGAACAAATGAATCCATGCCTTTAAATATATTTCTCAGCAATCTTTTTGATGTATAATATTATGCTCAAATTTCCACCCACCTTTCTAAGACAAGAGGTATGATTTTGAACAAACACTTCATTTTCCCCTGTGATTTCAGAAGACCATCTGTTCCATTAACTTTGCATGGTAACAACTTTTACTTCTGAGTCATTTAAGGTTCCAGTCATTTATAAGATATCTTATTTGTTTATACAGCAAAAATGGCCCGAGATAATTGTTGGATTTTTTTCCCCTAAATGCAAAGTTTTATATCCAAAGCCTTTCATCTCAAAGATACTCAGAGTATAAAATGTTTTACTTATGATTTGTTTCTTCCTTGATCTTCTGTATTATATTCACACCAGTGTTTAATTTTGATTAGAATGTAAATGTCGAGAATTATTCATATAATTTGTAGAATATCTCAATCCTCTGTTTATCTTTTTAGAATCTTCTTTAATCAGAAAACAATGTTATGTGTATAAAATCCATGTTAAATGCACACTTGCCCATTACTCTTGCATATTTCCCTTTAAACATGACACATATTGTTCAATAAATAATTATTACTAAATATAAAGCACAATTTAGGTAGTGTGGAGAAAATCAGGGTGCAAATGATGGAGTTCTTGGTTTCCAGGGCAACAATTTGCATAACAGTCCAAATCATGTCAGCCTATTTGTTGTTTTTTTTTTTTAGCCTTTTTCCCTTCCTTCTGTCCTTCCTTTTATAAAGTATAAGTTGCCTATAATCTTTGAGGCTGTTTATTTTTATAGACTCGTTACAAAATGTGTTTGATGAGGTATTAATGGTTCCATCTTACAATTGAGAAAATAGAAACTATAGAAATGATTAATTTCTGAGATACAGGGTTAATAGAAATTTTTTTTACTTATTTTCATTTTTAAATACGTTTTAATTGAAAAAATTACATTACTTTTCCCTTCCTTTCCTCCCTCCAAACCCTCCAAGGAACTCTCTTTCCAAATCCTCCTACATTTTCTCTCACTCTCAACTTGATTGCCTATTTTTCTTTGATTATTATTGTTACATATATATTCGTGTGTATGTATGTGTACACAAATATAGAAATACAATCTGTTGTCATATAAGTACCATCCTATATAATAGAAAAGTAATAAGCAGCTAACAGATTCTCTTATACTGAATATACAAGGTTTATACTTCTTAGTATCTCTTAGTACTGTGTCCTAATATTTCCAAATTTTAGTGATATTCTAATATAATTTTCCAAGTCTTCTAAAAATTATATTCTTATATTGAAGAAGAAGCATTTGACTTCAACATGCTAGTTCAAGATTGGAGGATAAGATTATAGTTTGAGATTTGAGATTAAGAATATGGCTATCCCTATACATATGGATAATGGAAATTAAGTGTAAATTACTATGTTTAATAACAAAACTCTCATTTCTTTTTTGTTAACTCTGATAAACAACTATTTTCTATCAAAAAATTCTGGTTTCTTCTCTATAATGCTGTCTATTGCTTCTGAGTCATTTGTCTCCAAGTCACAGTTATTCCTAGACTCCCTTGCAGCTAGATGGAGTTATGTAACTGGTTTTCACCAACAGAGGAAGAGAAATTATATGTATCGCCTTGGCCTCAAAATGAGCAAATGGCACACGTGCTGCCTGCTCTTCCACTTAACATTTCTGCTAACTGGAAGAATGTGACTGTCTCCTTGTTCGTGTCCTAGGCCAAAAATCTTTCCAAGTTGCTGACAGAAAAAAAAGAGAGGATATTTTATAAGAACTGATAATATTTTGTTGTGAATATAACTAACATGTTAAAGGTACATTAGTTATAAGAAATATTATGGGCTTACCCAGCACAAACTGCTTCCACTAAAGCCTCATTATCATCTTAGATCTTCAATGTGTATGTGACCTCTTTTTTCATTTTAACTGATGCTTGCTTAGACATGCATTGTAAGAGAACCAGAAGTTCTCAAGAGGAGAAAGAGGATTGAAGAATATCAACAAAACCAAAGCAACAAACATCCAAAAAAAATCAAACAGAAGATTAAAGAAACCTAACAAAACCAAAGCCACATACACATACACACACACACAAAAAAAAAAATCAATCAAACAAACAGAAAACACAAAACAATAGCAACAAACACAAAAGGAATCATAAAGGAAATGATGGAAAATTTAAAGAACAGTTCCAGTGATTCAGTGAGATTTGCTAGCATAGATAAACAGAGTCCTCAGTGACCGATGCCTACAAATTGTCCTACCACTCTTAGGAAAACAATTTACAGTTTTCCTGTACATAATTTGCAGTCAAATTATGAAAAGTTTACCAGTCTACACTGTCAAGCCAGAATTAGATATTACACATTAGTTTCTAGCATACTAGTCTAAGGTTAAATCCAATAAAAAAAAAATAGAGCCCGTGGAAGTGACTTAGTGGTTGTGAGTACTTACCTCTCTTGCAGAGAACCTATGTTTGATTCCCAGCATACACACGCAGGCTCACAACTGCATATAACACATATAACTCCAGGTTCAGGGGATCTGATGTCCTCTTATGATACTCATGGTATCCTGCACTCATGCAATACACACACACACACACACACACACACACACACACAAAAGTAAAATAAATAAATAAATTCTTTTTTAAAAGAAGAAAGAATACAAATGTAGAAATTTAAGGCTTAGAGCTGTGAGAGGAGTGTGTTCAGCTATTAGACTGGGAAATAATGTACTTGAATTAAATGTTAAAATTCAGATGTGCTCACTAGGCTAGGAATAAGAATTTAATTTTACCTCTTAAAGGAAAACAGAAAATGATGAGAAATACTGTTGATCTCCAGATTTCAAAACCCCCTCCTGGAAAATAAGACTAGCTCACAGTGGGAACTCCTTAGAGGGGCTAATGTAGGTTTTCACTGGACCTTTGATCAAATATGTGTTCAAAAACTTCAGCAAACTTCTGAAAACACAGTGGAACTTTGAGTCATTACAGATGTTACTCAGGAAAAGAATTGTTTGCAGTAGACACAGAACATCTGAGTGTGAGATACATGGTAGTAGAGGTGAATCCTGAACACTTAGCATCTAGACCACAACATTTGCTTCATATTTCTGAGCAATTTCCTGTGACAACTTGGCAGAGTATCATTTTTCCCCTCTGTGATTCAGGTGAAATTTCACTGACATACTGCTAGAGAGAAATTATGGAAAACAGGATTTTGAAAGAGTAGTCCAATAATTTCATTTCAAAGCATCCTGCTCCTAGAAGGCAATATCTCTTAAATGGGTACTTTAACTAAAACTGTTTTCTTCCAAAGGTTCAAAGAGAAAATTTAATTGAATGTTTTCAAATCACTGCTTCTGGAAAGAGCCCATGGCAATCTGTGTTCCTTAAACAAAAGTCTTCACCATTTCATCATGACTGCTCAAAAGTTCAAGTGTTGTTCTGTGGAAGGGAACCAGACTTTGAAACCTATTTCAAATTTATTTAAAGAGACACAGAAGTGGGAGCACTGTACTGGTAAGTGCAATGCTATCATTCTTAGTATATATGCACAGATGCCATCTTTCCAATTTCTACAAACTTAAAGGCATAATATATTTTAATTTGAAGGGCAAATAGGAATTAAATCTGTGAACATCATGGGTAGAAATTTTGTAAGCCTTCAAAACATATGAGAGGCTCATCTCATGTTCTAAATTTATATTTTAAATTAGCATCTGAAGTTGTAGTTTCATTTTGATATTTGCATATCTAATTGGTTTTGTTTGATTCTCCTCTCTCTATTCCCCACCTCACTGTCCCTTCCATACTCTTCTATTTCCTATACTGCTTATCTCTCCATCTACCTTGTTTCCCCTTCTAAAGGGCTTTCTAGTTGCATAGCCTGCATCCAGACTCATAGCCACAGTAATAAACATTTACTTAAGCATCCACACATGTGGCAACACATACTTTACTTATCTTTCTGAAACTGGATACTTCACACTCATTTTGAGATCCACATGATTCTTTACATCGAACTTCAACAGGATGATAAAATGGAAAGGCTCTCCAGAAGTCATCTAGCTTAATGCTTCATTCTGTCCATGCTGGGGATGTCTTTATGCTGTGAATGTGTTGCTCTGACTGATTGAAAAATAAAACACTAATCGGCTAGTATTCAGGCAGGAAGTATAGTATAGGCGGGATAAGCAGAGAGGAGAATTCTGGGAAGGGAAGGCTGAGTCAGGAGTTGCCAGCCAGAGATAGAGGAAGCATAATGTAAAAGTACCAGTAAGTCACAAGAGCCACGTGGCAACTTATAGATTGATAGAAATAGGTTAAGATATAAGAACTGGATAGAAAGGAGCCTGCCACGGCCCAACAATTTATAAGTAATATAAGTCTCTGTGCATTTACTTGGTTCTGAGTGGCTGTGGGCCCGGGTGGGACTGGAGAAAACTCCAGCTACATGTCCATGAGAGGACTAAAAGCCTGGGGAACCCAGTGGATTTTTTTCAAGGTCAAACAGTAAATCAGTGACAGATAAAACTTTCATTTCCCTCTCTTTGCCATGTTAAGATATTGAGTTCTGTGGTTGGGTGACTAGCAGCTTCATGTGGATTTACTAAAGCAATGGAGACATACCAAACTGTGCTCTCATTATTTTAAAATAGTAGATGACACTGCAAAGTAATCACAATGGAAATTTAATTTACATGCAGTTTTCTTGGCTATTCTGCTCAGATATGCTGCGTCAGAATGTCTACTGTGGACCCAAAGCAACCATTTCAACAAAGGGGTTTATGATGTTCTATGTATAAACCTCAATATACATACAACTTGTGCCTTTATTATCACTAACAAATTGAATCAGATATCATGTTTCCCTCTTCTAATGGTCAAAAATAATCCATTTCTTAGATATGACATGTTCTTTATCCTTTTCATGGCAATTTGTGTTATTTCTGCATATGCATGTGTTTTATGTACATGTAATAACTCATCTGAACATTTTATCTAAATGAATCTGCTAAGTCTTATCATAGGGTTTCAACATTTTCATGATCTTCTAACATGAACAGCAATGTGCATTAAACAACAACTTCCTGTGAGGTTTATTTCTATTTTTGCATCAAATAATTTTGGAGCTGTGAGGTTTAACATGCCAACAGAGTTGTTAACAGGGATTAGCATTCAAGAATACATTTTAAATTTCACTAAGTTGCAGATTTTTGTGATTTTGAGTATTTCTTAAACCAGATTCTACAGCTCACGCAGCTGTATGTATGAATTATTAAATTTTCTGGAATATATGAAAGCTTTTATTTGCACTTTTTGATTTATGAGTTAGATATAATCCTGGTCTGTCTTTCATTTAAGATCTGAGGAGGGCTACTTGTCCTGTAATAGAGAGTTATCCAGTCTATGGTAAGTGAAAAGGACATTTAATTCTCCCACTGCAAAATATTTCACAGGCTCAGGCAAACAACTAATTAATTCCTGATGATGTTCATTTTTAATATCAATACTTATCATTTCTCAAAGAAAATACAGTGGCAAGTTAAAATTTAAATACTCATGTAGCCATTAAAAATGAAAATGGTGTCATTTTCATCACAAAGGATTCCCAGACAGCATCTAGGAACACAAATGCCAGCAGCTGAGTGAGACTTTCCAGTGAGCACTCTGCCTTGCTGGGGTGAGAGTACACTTCCTGAGTTGTAGTAGCAGAAAGTATTTCACTGAGTGTTGCTCCAGTAGTTTAAATATTAACAACCAATGTGGAAGATAAGAAATGAATGTGCTTGGGTACAGTGTAGCTTGAAAGGTATTTTACAGGCTGTGGCGATGGCTTGGTTGGTAAGAGTGATTGCTGTGTAAGCATAAGGACCCTAGGTCAGATAGCCAGCACCACGTAAAAGTCGGGTGGGGTCACATGCTCCTGTAGCTCCAACATTGGATGTAGGTGATATACAGGACAGACAGTTACTAGAACTTACCGCGCAGCCAGTTTAGCCAATCATCAAGCTTCAGGTTCAATGAGAGGCACTGTCTTAAGGATACAAGGTAAAATGTGATGGAGCAGGACTCCGGGTGTCCTTCTTTGGCCTCTGCATGAATAGGTGTGTGTACCTAGACACACACTCATACACACCGGCACATATATCCCATTCACATACACAAAGGTATATTTTTAGTTGCTAGTTTAAATATGACTTTCATTTCTAGTAAAAATAAATTCCCTATCTGTAAATCAAACTGAAAATGTGATATTACACTGAAGAGTCACCAATCTGAATTATAAAAGAGGAAAGGTGATGAATTGTGTGAGGTAATTAATGTGAGAAAATCAAATGTGCTCACGGGAACATTTCATCTTTGTGCTGGTTTTGTGGTTAACAAGGAGGAGGATGAGTATCTGAGACAGTAAATAATTCTAGGACAGACCCTGATATGGTATTTGGCATTTGTGCCCACTTTTACAAAACCACTACTTTGAAAAAATTTTCACTTTCTGGCATGAATTTTATGTCACAGTGAGGTAATCCCTCCAACATTTGCAATCAGCTCTGTACACTGCAGATCTAATGTAGTTTTGAGACCAAGCCAAGATGACACTTACCCTTTAATATTTTCTCTCTTTGGGGAAGAACATTAAACCTTAATTTGCTAAATTTCACATCTGAATGATGTATAGACCTCAATATACATACAACTTGTGCCTTTATTATCACTAACTAATTGTATCAGATACTATGTTTCCCTCTTCTAATGGTCAAAAATATTCCATTTCTTAAATATGACATGTTTAAAGCCCACTCGAGGGATTCATGTCTAAGACTGTAATATAGGTATTGTCCATGGCTGGTGAGGCTGGGGAATCTACAGGAGAACCCACTATCATCAGATTCCCAAAGCAGTATAATTTCTACCTTCATAAAAATGACTCTCATCTTCACAAATTAGAATAGCTATCACCACTCACCAAAGAAACTCACTTTTGCCCCAGACAGAAGCCATTGCAGAAAGCCACACTGGTCAACATGCAGAGAGCTGTCTATGTTGTGTGCAACATCTACAACTCAAGCCCTACATCTAAGACTCAGGGAACAACTGAGGGGGTAGAGAGATTGTAAGAGTGGGAAGACCAGGATGCATGTTGCAAGACTGTATCTTCTATCTATGACAGGGAAGCTGCATCCATGAAATCTCAATGACATGGTCACCTGAATAAGATGTGAACATCACTGTTTACATGCCAACATGGATGGGGGAAATCTCACAAGCTTTCACCCAAAGATAAAAAGCTACAGGGAATAAATGGCTGCCGAGAGAGGGAATAAGTCTTCCCTAAGTATCTGTCTTCTAACTGATTATCTAATACCAAGTAGTTATATATATATATATATATATATATATATATATATATATATATGACTTGTGCATGTGTGTGTGTGTGTGTAGCAATAATAAATGAAGAAACCACAAGACTTGCAAAAACCATGTAAATAAACTATTCATAAATTAAATTAAATTATTTTAAAATAAAATATTTTAAAAAACATTCTAGAAGTGGTACAATTAAGACAGGAAGAGATTAAGCCATAAAGGTATAATTTTAAGCCATGCAGTGGTGGCACACGCCTTTAATCCCAGCACTCGGGAGGCAGACGCAGGCAGATCTTTGTAAGTTTGAGGCCAGCCTGGTCTACAGAGCGAGATCCAGGAAAGGCGCAAAGCTACACAGAGAAACCCTGTCTCAAAAAAAAGTATAATTTTAAATTTCTTTAAATTAAATTATAATTTTTAATTATTTCTATAAATTAAAGTATAATTGAGCTCCATATTTCTAAAACTAAAACTAAAATATAGCTTCAAATAACTGGATTGTGTTTTCTATTTACTTGCTGGCATCATTTTGTCTTTAAATGGTTATAAATATCTAGGTGAATATTTTAAATACATTTTGGTTGGTTTTTGACAATTATAAATTTTATTGTTGGAGATAACTCATGGTGTCCAGATATTTGAGTCTCACTTAATTTGTTCTGAAAATGAAATGTTTTAAATATGTTATTAATAAATATACATAAACGGAGGCCAAAGTCTAGGTGTTCTGTAGCTTATCACTTTCACAATAAATTAAATTATTTTTAAGGAATCATTAGTCCCCACATCCACATGTGCAACAGTTACAAAACAGTATTTCTACCCTGCAAACCAACATGCCATTAATGCATAAAAATGACCCAAGTCTTTCATTGTTAGTGATATTACATTCTTCTAGAATTTGCATTCTTGTTTTATGCATTAGTAAATTAAAATTTTTAATTATGAATGAAAAGATTTTAATTTTAAGTAGTATTTTTTGATAACGTTTTCTGAGTTTTTTTGTTTGGAAAATTGTTTCAATTGTACTGTCGCTATTTCATGAAAATATTGACTATTGTAATCACATGCATTAACAGAGCTGAGAGAATGATTAATGACAACATCTGCTAATCACTTTCATTTGTGATCCTCTCAAAATTAAACTACAGAGTGCATAATTTAGCCTTCCATTTTATATCCTGAAATACAAAAATGTACCTAAATGTCAAAAAATGCCCAAATCTTAAAAGTGTCCTAATAAAAACATCCACCAAATACATGAAACTGAGTGCCAGAGTAGTGTCCAGTTTTGAGGAGTGTCCAGTTTTTGTTTTGTAGTCTTCACACCGTCTGCTCAGGGGATGCAGACCTAGGCATAAGGCACATAGAGAAAAGCAAGCATCTTCCAGGAGATCCGTTTATTCCATTACCACATTTTTAATTCATGAACCTTGCTCTAATTCCTTAGCACCAAAATACATTACATTTCTGAATTATAATGATTCTGTCATTATAAAGTGATTCTCCAAGGTTAACACATTAATGTCTGTTTTTAACAGCAATCCAGCCTGAAACTTCCATGTTAATTTCTCATGATACAATGGCAAGTACAAGTTATAAGCATTTTATATACTATTTTTAATCTTAAATAGATTGGATCTCCCTTCATTTAATGTAAATTTAACCTCCATGGTTTTTACTTACCATAATACTTCCCATGTCATGTTCTAGGTTACCATTTCCAATTGGTGAAGCATTTACTATTTCATGTCCTTCTGCTCTTGGCTGAAATACATTAATTCAACCAAAACTTACCATCACATGGCACCCAATTGCAAGATGATAGTTTTTCCTAAATAGGTTTTCAGATTACTGTTGCCAGGGTGGCATTATCTTAAAAACAATCAATTTTATTCTTTTTCAATCACTTGATGATGCTCTTCAGATTTTAAAAAGATCTCATTAATTCTCTTGGCCCCTGGCCACCAACTAAGCACTACTGACGATTAGAATCAGGAAGATTTCCAGCAAAACCTCAGAAGAATGGGTCCACATATCTTCCCTGATACTTTATTTTTTGTGGTTGAATTCCTGAACACAGCTGTTAAAGGTTTCTAGCTTCTTTAGTAGACTACCTTAGAAGAGAAGACTGGGCAGCCACAACTCTTGGTACTTTACAAACAAACATAACTGAAACATTTTAAACCTTTAAACTAACTTTAACAGCTTTATTTGGGTACCCTTGATAAGCATAAAACTATAAATGCTTATTTAACTTACGATCAGTGAACTCATTGCCACAAAGAAGATTATAATAGATAAAATGTTCGAGTCTGAAAGTTGCTTAACTTTCTGTGGTTTTTTCTTTTGTTTTGCTTTGCTCCTGTGATGATTTACCCACATTGTCAATAGCCAGATTTTACACCACCAACAAAACACACTTCTGAGCAAGCCTGTGAGGACATTTACAGAGAGAATAAATTGGAGCAGAAAGACCCATTCCAAGTGAGGTCAGCCCCCATTGAATGAGTTGGGTCTTAGAGTGAATAAAAATGAAGGGGACGAGAAAGGTCCCTGACAACCAGTAACCCACCTTCCTACCTCCTGACTTCCAACTGCGTTCGATCACCCACCTCCATCTCCTGCTACCATGTCTCCTCCACCATGAGGTACCGTGTTCCTTCTGAAACCATGGAACAAAATAAAACACCTTCCCTCCCTAAATTGTTTTTGAGGTATTTATCACATCAACTAGAAAAGTAATTAATATCTTGGTTTGTTATTATTTCATTGGGGTTATTTTTGTGTGGGGGGGTGAGAATAATGGAGCCTAAGTTATTAAGGACAAATAAAACAAAAACCTTTCGATTACTTGTTACCAGGGAGCCTTTTATTTTCAGACCCACTTTTTGATTAAAAACCCACCTTTTGAATGTGAATTTACTAATTAATAAAATCAAAATGCCACATTGTCCATAAACACAAGTCTGAGGGAGAGTGTAGAGAAGGCAATAACAGGGTGAAGTAGATCAAAGCACGATGATCCACTTACAAAAATGTCATACCAAAAGCTATTGCTTGTATGTTAACTTAAAATATTATTAATGATGAAAGTAGGTGGATACAGATATACCTCAGAGATGTTTAAAGAAAAGTGTAAGATTTTTGTCTTTGAACTTATACTCTGCGAAAGTCCCTTATTAAGAAAACCCACATGTGTTTTTCAAAGTTATTTCTAGTTGATACACAAGGCTCTAGATTATGCTGTTGTGCACTATGAACTCGTAGTCATCTATCTCTGCAGTGGCATCCTGGCTTAGCCTAGAGAGGCTGTGATGCTACATAGGAAGACCTTAGTCCTTTTGTGTTAGAAATGACATTGGAGATCTTTTATGTAAAGGGTATGTTAGTATTCCTTCAGCACAGGTTTGGAGAATGTGACCAGGATGTTGCAGGATGATTATAGGGGATGAAAGCCAGTTAGATACTAATGTGTCTATGCACTGAATCAATAATACAACAGTCAGAATGTTCTTCTGAGGACAGTTCTGTTCTCCTTTGTCTCAGGATTTTAAAGGTTTTTTTTTTTAAAAAGCATGTTAAAATTAGAAATGAGTGCTTGGTCTTATAGATCACAGATAATTGTTTTATTTATTGTAAAGTTAAAAAGACTTTTTAAAAAACACTCTTTATTGTAATAAATTTATTTTAATTTAACCTAATATATTTCCCTGCCTAAAATACAATTAAAAGATAACCAATTCTTCAATATGGTTAATTACCACTGGAAGAGAACTTCTCTCCATTTAGAAAGATGAAAAGGCCCGCCATAATTTATTTATAGAACTACATAAGACTATTTTCCTTATTATTTTTATTTCATTTTTTCTCATTATGTCAAGTTTCTTTCCAATTTTTTGAACATTTGATAAGAACATGATAAAGTTAATTTTGAAGAGGAATCATCAAAGAAGACAAGTTACTAAAAAATATGTATCCCTACATAGATGTAACTAAAATATAGAAGCTGAAATTATAGACTTAATATAATGAAGTAGGGCTGGTGTTGTCATGTTACCACATTGATAAGATTTGAAGGGTTTTTCTGGGTATGTGAATATATTAGGAATTTCTTAGATCATAAATAAGTATTAATAGTGATTGTGATGGTGAGTTTTAATTGTCAAGTTGACTCAACATAGACTCAACTAGTTAGAGAGTCTCAGTGTGGGATTGTGAACATTAGGTTGGGCTATGGGCATATCATTGGGGGAGATATTGTCTCATATTAACTGATGGGAGAAGAACAGCCCACTGTGTGGGGAACCATTCCCCCAGATTAGTATCCTAAACTGCATGAGCAAAGATATGGACCTGAACATAAGGGAGCAACTAGTGCATTATATATATTTGTTCTCTGTGTTTTGGGCTGTGGATATGACGTGACCATTGGAAGTTCCTGCCTTGACTTCTCTATGAATTCTAAGATTACTTCTTAGGATTGTAAGCTAAAGTAAAGCTCTAGTTCCTCTATGTTGTTTTCTACCAGGGTATTTTACTACAACAGAAATGGAAACCAAAAATTAAGTGATAAAGAACTTTAGAAAAGAGGATACCATTTCACATCAACAGGTATAGGGCTAGGGAGCAGGCGTATCATTTGGTATTATGTGAACAAATTTAACTCAGTGTTTTATGAGCTGAAGTTATAATGACACCCTAGAAATAAGAATGCAGAACAACCATTGAGAAGCATAGAGAGATATCTCTTGGCTTTAGAAAAATAAGAAAAAAAAAACCTTCTGAACCAGAGATTCAGTCATACACTGATATATTTTCTTCCTGGTTAGAAAAATACTGATGTATTAAAGAAAATTTGACAAAAAACACTCTGAAAAAAATCATAATGAAACCACTAATTTGAACAATAAACAAATATCAAGTTTTAGAATATGTATTTTAAAGGGTCAGTCTCAAGACTCAGAATCTAATGACTGTTCCTGGTGAAGTTCTGATCTTGCTTGGGACCATCCAACCCTTCCTTTCTTCTCATTTCTCCATTTTGGAATGGGTTTGTCTATTTTGTACCTTTTCCATCTTTGAGCCTTGTAAACTATCTAGTATACTGAGCTCAACACTGGACAGGAATTTTTGCCTGAGAAGGAAAAGCAGCTTGGCTGAATCACATCTGATATACATAATAAATTACACCTTGGACTTAAGACTCCAGAGCTGACCCTGTAGCAAGCTAAGGATTTGGAAAACGTTGCAATATGCAAGCGTTTTCATGTAAGAAGACGTGCATTGGCTTCAGCTCCCCACATATGGCTTCCATTGTCACGATGTTTGATTTCAGCACCACCAGGAAGTAATAAGGGAGAATTAGACCTTCCCAATGTTATCAGTACCCATAAAAGGAGGCTGTTCACCTGCTGTTTTTCCATCATCTAGAGACACAGTGACACAGTACCAGGAAGAGATGCCTCAGACTTCCAACTTTCAGAACTCTGAGGAAAAACAAAACAACAAAAACGTCTATTGCATAAGCCGACCAGTCTGTAGTGGTTTGTTATGTAGTCTAGTGGGTTCTAGGAAAAAAGGCTTGAAAATCAGAGACATGTAACATGCAGAGAAGAGAAAAACAACAGTGAAATTTTTAAAGGCATATTTTTAAAATACCATCTGTTTAAACTATGGATTGAAATGGTGTTTATTTTGTCAAAAATCACAAAATCTCTTCTTCTGTAGGTTGAATAATATTCCATTGTACATGTATGACATTTTTTACACAATATAAGTTATTCCATACCGAATACATGCATTAAAGCATTACATTATACCAGATCAAGCTATATAATTATGATTTTTTAACTAAAAATAATACTGAGTGCATATTTTCATAAATTAAGAGAACCCTGTAGACCTATACATTTGTATAACATCTATATACAACTTTGTTATTACTTCTTTATCCTACTTGACATTAACATTGACATTCTTTTTTACTGGATATGAAGACATCTGGTTTAATTCCAACTACTGAATTTAAAAGCTGTGAACTGAATAAAAATGGAAGACTTCCCAAATACAAGAGTATGTTTATCCAATGTTAGTTTTCACATATCTCTGGTTTCCCATGGGAATTGTTTGTCTTAGTGCTATCTACTAACCAAGCAGCCATAATGGATGCAATCTTTTCATAGCCAACGTTTTTAAGCTATTTACATCTAAACCATACCAAAATTAAAAGGGAAAAGTGGCTTCAATATTTGAAAAACCTAATTTGAGTTGATGCTCCATAAACTTTTTTAGTTGAGTTTATAAAATTGAACACAGTTTAACAAAATCTGTAGGCTCTCTTGTCTGAGATCCTGTGTTGATTACTTCCAGGATCCATCACCCCTCAGAGCGATGTCTATTAATAATTACCTCCATAATAAATAGAAGATTGTTTGTGTTAGAGAATGTGAGACAAAAATAATGGCATGTGTTCTCATTCAAAATTAATATAACATGGAAATAAATGGAACACAATAACACATCTTAAATGAAAAACATAAGAATTTTCAAAATTTATTTGAACGAGAAGAATAAAACGTATATCAAATATCTAGGTTTTGTTTACTGTTGTCACATCCAAAATAGAATGTCAGTGTAAGTCAACTGATACTAACAAAATATAATCTCAAATTAGCTGTTGAATTTAGAGGTAACAGAAATGATACAGAAAAAGTTTGAAGGTGATAATTTTAAAAATATTTTACAAACTGTGTTCTAGTATCTTTGGGTCAGGAAGGTACTCTGTAGACTACCAAAAGAGAAACATAGACACCAACCCAGCCACAAAATCTTTGACCTACAATCTATCTGTCCTACCTGCAAATGCTAGGGCAATGGTGGCACAGAACTTCTGGGAGTAAGCAACCAATGTCTGATTTGACCTTAGGCACACTTCACGGAGGAACTCATATTGCATACTGCTTGGGCAACCAAGAACTAAAGACTAGATACCCCAAAGACCTAGGGAAAAAAACATTGTTAATCTAAAAATATATATATACAAAAATGAGGTTTTATGGAAAAAGAAAATTTTGTAAGTTTGGATTTAAATACTGCTTTTGCATAGACTTGAGCAGTGAAAAAAACCTATCTTCCAAAATTTAGCATACACAGTGACATGTAATATAACATTATTACTTAATAATAATGACTAATGAGAAGTACAGACATCAACTAATTAATATGAAATAGCTTCAATATAATTCAATTTAATCCACATTTACTTATTTAAGTACTTCAGTTCTCACTTTGCATGAAGAAGCATATACATGCTTTTCTGTATGTTTCAAGAAATAGTAATTGGCTTCCTTATTATGAACGTTGACTAGCTTTTGATTTTACTAATACATTTCAGCTAATTATTCACAAATTAAACTGAAGGATTCTCTGCTTGGGAGGATTTATAAGACATAATAATGTGATTCACATGTACCCAGAGACTTGTGTAATCAGACTAGCTTGTAAATTTAATAAGTAATTAAACTGAACATTTAACATAAGAGGAGATATTGAGACTCAACACTGCTCCACCTTCTCTGCCATTCTAGAAGTTATTATTCCAAACACTCTTCTCTGTTAATATTTTACCATTTTAAAATTAATTATTTAAATTACACACACACACACACACACCTCCTTTTAGTGAGTTAAAGCTTGATTGGACTATCTTGGATTTTCTTTTAACAATAACAACAAAAATAATAGTAATAATAATAATAATAAAACTTAAGACAATTCAATCTTACGAATTTTAAAACATTTGTGCCTAAAGTGTTGTGGTTTTTAATAAAACTTAAGGTTTATAGTCATGTGTGAAATTATTCTGGATTCTTTTCAGTTCTTGTTGATGCTAGGAACCCAGTGGAGAGGAAAAGACATCTTTCCCTAAGCTGCCTGCCTTGACATGGCAGCCCTGGAGCAGCGCTGCAGGAGATAGGCTGGCACCAGAGCTCCACATCACAGGTTTCCCTGAAAGGCCCCTCAGTTTATCTTGGTGAAGAGAGGAGTTTGTTGAGTGTGGCAGAAGACCAGTCTGCATGGACATGGCTCTCAGTTCACACTCTTATTGGTGCTGTTTAGGGGTGGAAAGGAAGTCACTGGAGCTAGCTACACAGTATCCGTGGTGCGCTTCTGTGCAAAGTAAGGTGAGGCTAGACAGATCCAGAACAGTTGTGTGAGGTAGGGTTGGAGTCAGAGGCAAAGGCCTATTCCCTTTCCTCACATTAAAAACCCCGAGTGTGTTCCCAAGCGCCTATCTGCCCACTCTCCTAACTGCCATGGATACTGTAAACAACGGCAGTGAAATGTGTCCTTTACTTTTGTAGTGCTGCAGAAATAACTTTGTGTAACAGGACGTACACAAATACCCAACTTCCTGGGACAGTTATTCTAAAATCACTTTCATTATTGTTTCATCTCTTAAAGGTGAAATTTTTTTCACTGAAAATAGGAATTGGAAGTAATAGTTTTTGTATCAAGCTTCTTTCTGGAAATATTTCATTTATGTAAGCACAGATTGGTACTTTAAAGTGTTCATTTTTAGATGATGGAGAAAATGGAACAGTAAAACAATATAACAATTTTCCAGTTTTATGTGCATTTAAGATTATAAAAGATAGCAGTGTCTTCATTTTAGATCATGGGTACAATGGATAAAACATTTGATTTCATCTTCTCCACCATTACCATTGTGTTTAGAAATATACTGTTAGCATTTTTGAGGCTCCATTTTGGCTTTAACACTTGAAACCATAGTAATTTTGTCACAGATATGTAGGCAAGAGAGCAGATATGGAGAGATGTCTCTGAACAACACTTTTGAGATTGATTAACTGGAGCTGTTTTTCAGTGAGGTTTCTGCTGGTTCAGAGACCACTAAAGAAGCTTCTATTGGCAGTGTTCATCTTGGTACCAGTTGGCATCATGAGTGTGAGTCAGTGGGGAGTATAGTGCAACCAACCCCATGCTCTGTGGTGTCTCATCATGTTCAAACAGAAGACAACAAGTTGTCGAAGGTGGTGAACTATGGAAAGGCAAAGAAAATTATGGGATCATTTAAGAAATGATGTATGGGACTTCTGTGTAATAATTTCTCCTTTTTGGTCTTCATATGTCCATGAAAAAGCCATGTCTTAAGACATATTTTATATCAGTCTACGCTTTAATATTCTGTGCTAAGCATTATTGCCCTTCACTTGTTCTTTGGTTTAGTTTATCAGTCAAATATTGTTAACTCTATTTCTGTCCAGATGAGAAAAACCAAGTCTCATAGAGTTTAAGTCATTTTATCTTGCAAAACAATTTTGATTTTAGGTTGAGACCTAAATTAGTATGTGCCAAAGCCCACATTCTTTCCACCATAGAGCCCACCGAAGTTCAATTATCTGGATTTCTCTATGCACATAGGGGGCATCATCACCAACACCTCTGTTAAGGTCAGCCTTCCTTAGTCAGCCAGAAATATTGCTTATTGGACAGAGTTTTTACCTTTTATTTTGTTCATTTATAGTTTCAACTTGTAATAAAGTATGGATTAGGGTCTCCCATGTTGTTTCCAACTATCTTTTATGTAATTGTATAAAATACAAAAAGAAACAACAAGATTGTCTTTTCAAAAGATTAACTGTTCATTCATTTTATGTTAGATCCAAGCTAGGAACCAGTTTTGAAGAGTTTTAAATAATAGACTGTACCCTGGCCACACAGCTTGTGATGAGGTCACAACAGTTCTGTTTAGCAGCTGTAGGACAAGTACCCACAGGAGACTTCAGCATATCAAATCTCTGGTCTATAAAGAAAGTTTATTCACACTGTCTATATTTTATTAATGTTTTGTAAATTAAATCAATGTAAATAAAGTGCTTAGAATAATAACCTGAAATACGGAGAACTTTGTGAAGTATTTATATCAAAAATCGAGTAAAGTAAAGCAATAAGTAATTAAGGCCATAGAACCTAAGAAATGATGAAGCTGGGGCTTAATGAGAAAAGCCTATAACAACCTTGTTAAGATTTTAAATTTAGATGATATGCATGAAGGAAAGAATGTTTAAGAAAAAAATTCTATTTTATGATTCAAGGAAATAATCAAAAAATGGGCTAAATCATGTCAAAAGTAAATGTTTCCTAATAGAAATCAGATTCATTAAGCCACCTACAGGCAGTTGAAAGAGCACAGTAACTTACATAGCCAATTAAGATAAATATGAAGCATAGAAGAAAGCTGAAGATTCTTATGTTGAACATCACTTCGAACTCTTTTAAAAGATGTTTCAGGAAAGGACTCACCTATTAATCCAACTGTTCAATTTCCGTGTACATAAGTGCAATTGTCATGGAGGACACCAGGAGAACACTGCCCACTGAGAATCTACTAATCAGGGCTCATATGGGCTAACAGAGACTGAAGGGGCAAGCAAGGGGCATGTATGGGTCTAAACAAGTTCCTCTGTGTATTTTATGGCTGTTAGCTTGGTGTTTTTGTAGGACTCTTAGCCATGGGAGTGGGCTCTTTTTGCCTGTCCTTAAGACTCTTTTTCGTCTTATTGGGTTGTCTTGTCCAGCCTTGATATGAAAGCTTTCTCCTTGTCTTACGTACGAATGACAATAACCCAGCCCAGGTGGAGTCAGGGTAGAATCTGTCAGAATTCTAAAGAGGCTTTACAATCAATACTTCTAAAATTATTTAAAAGGAGAGAGAGAGAGAGAGAGAGAGAGAGAGAGAGAGAGAGAGGAAGCACTTCAAATGTCCCTCTACAATATTAGTCACACTTTACTCCCCAAACCAGGTAAAGACACAAACAACAATAACAAAAGACAACACAGACCAATATCCCTAAAGAATATAGGGGCAAAATCCTCAATAAAATACTTGCAAACTGAATATAGACATATATCAAAAAGATCATCTACTGTGATGAAGTGGGCTCTATCTCAG
Source organism: Peromyscus nudipes (assembly GCA_902168325.1). Classification (NCBI taxonomy): domain Eukaryota; kingdom Metazoa; phylum Chordata; class Mammalia; order Rodentia; family Cricetidae; genus Peromyscus; species Peromyscus nudipes. Next base: position 21,246 of record CABHPH010162910.1, on the reverse strand, counting down.
TGGTTCCTGGATGGCTCGACATAGGTGAGTCAATAAGTGTAATGAATCCTACGCATAGACTTAAAGACAAAGATTACATGATCATCTCAATAGATGAAAAAAAGACTTTGAAAAAAATCTAACATGGCTTCATGATAAATGTCCTGCAGAGATTAGGGCTGGAAGGAACACACCTCAACATAATTAAAACTATGTGTGACAAACTCACAGCTAAAAGTCTCCTTAAATGGAGACAAAACTCAAAATCATCTAATTGAAATTAGGAAGAAGACAAGGCTGTCCGCTCGCTTCACTCCTTTTTCAATACAGTGCTGAGAGCATTGGCTGGGGCAATAACATAAAAGAAGAAAATTAAAGGGATACAAATTGGAAAAGAAGTCAATTTACCCTTATTTGCAGATAGTGTGATATTATATAAATAAGAGAAACCACAAATCCACTAGAAAACTGGTAGACATGAACAATTCCAGCAAAGTTACAGGATACAATATTACCTTAGAAAAATCAGGACCCTTTTATATGTTAATAACAAACCAACAGAGAGAGAAAGCATGGAAACTCTCATTAACAATATTCCTCATTATTGGATCTCCTTGCCCAACCGAGGTGCTTAATCTTACTGCAACTTGATATACCATGCTTTGTTGATGCCCATGGGAGGCCTTGGCCCTGTATGAACAGAAACAGAGGAGTGGAGAGAGAGGAACCAAAGGGAGGTGAGGGGAGTAAACGGGGGGGGGGGGGTTAGGAGGAGATAAGGGAGGGGAAACTGGTCAGGATGTATAATTAATAAGTAAATAAAATAAATAAAAATATACTCAAAAATATAGCATAAAAATACTAGAAAATGGAAAGATCCTCCCCCCATGCTCATGGATTGGTAAAAATTAATATCATGGAAATTACCATCCTCCCAAAAGTTATGTACAGATTCAGTGCAATGTCAATCAATATCTTGAAAACAATCTTCAGAGGAATACAAAAGTCATTCACAAACTTAAATGGGAGACCCTGGATTGATGAGCCAATTGTATGTACAATTGACAAGAACAATACTTGAGGGATTACCATAGCATGTCTCAAGTTATATTGCAGAGTCATAGCAATGAAAACGTTATGTTTCTGGTTTTTTAAAAAAAAAGCAGACATAGATTAATGAAAATAGAAGAACCAAACATGAGTGCACTTATGTACAGCCAATTGGTATTCAACAAAGTTGCCAAAAACAAACACTAGAGAAAAGACAGCATTGTCAACCAGTGGTCCTGAAAAAACTGTTTTGATATGTCATGTATCATCTTCCACAAAAACAAACCAAGTGGATCAGAGGCCTTAATGTTGAAACCCACAGAAAATAAAAAACTTAGACACTAACCTACAATATATAGATGTAGGAAAGGACTTTCTGAATAGGACTCTATTTGCCCTGGATTATGGGCAACAATTGACCAATGGGACCTCAGAAAACAGAAAAGTTTCTGTATAGCAAGAAAAACAGTCATTCAAGTGAAGGGGAAGCATAGCACAGGGAAAATTTTTGCTAAGTATAAAGCTATGATAACAAATTAATTCCAGACTCTATAAAGAATAAAAAAAAAAAACCAGACTCAGAGAAACAAGCGACCCAATTAAAAAGTGTGGATGTGGTATGGAAGTGAACAAAGAGGTCTCAAGTTAAGAAATAGGGGCCAGTGTTGCACAAATCCTAAGTGGTCTTATAATAAAAACCCAGAGCCAGATATTGGGGTAAATAGTGAAAGAGCGGACAGACAAAGGAACAAGTCACAGCCACTTCTCACCTCGCCAACTCCTCAGCCAATCCTGTCTCCATGAATCCTCTGACTGAATGGCTCTGAGTTCTCAGCTGAAGGGCTCTAATTCCTATCTCCTCAGACCTAATACGCCTTTCCCTGCCCAGCCATTTCACTTCCTATCTCAACCTTCCTAGTGCTGGGATTAATGGTGTTCGTGCTTCCCAAATACTGGGATTAAAGGCGTGTGCCACCACTGCCTGGTTCTGTTTCTCTCCTAGACTGGATCAATCTTGCATAGCCCAGTGTGGCCTTAAACTCACAGAGATCCAGACAGATCTCTGCCTCCGGAGTGCTAGGATTGCAAGTGTGGGCCACCACTGCCTGGCCGCTAAGCTTAACTCTATGGATGCCTCTGTCCTCTGATCTTCAGGCAAATTTTATTAGAATACAACAAAATAATCACCACAGACCAGGAAGATAGATTTATGAATTCAAGGCAAGCATGGTCTCCAGAACGAGTTCTAGGACAGTCAAAGCTACAAAACCCTGTCTCAAAAAGGAAAAAAAAAAAAGTAAAGAAGGAAAAAGAAAACAGAAAAAAAAACTACCTTAAAAAGTGTTCATCATCTTCAGCAATTAGGGAAATGCAAATTAAAACCACTTCAAAATTTCACCTATCCCAGTCAGAATATCTAAGATCAAACAAAAACAAAAACAAAAACAAAAACAAAAAAACAAAACAAAAACAAAAAAAACTGACAACTAATACTGGTGAAGATGTTGGGAAAAGAGACTCCTCATTCACTGTTGAGATTGCAAACAGGTGCTGCCACTATGGAAATTATTGTGGGGAATTCTGAGAAAGCTGCAAGTAGGGTCTATCCTATGACCAGGCTGTACCAAGCCTGAGTGTATGCCCAACAGACTCTGCATCTCACACCAAAGATAATTGCTCATCCATGTTCATTGTCACTCTATTCAGAATAGCTAGGAAATTGAAATGACTTAAGTGGCCTTCAACTGATAAATGGATAATAGAAAACGTGATGCATATACACAATGGAATTCAATTCAGCAGGAAGAAAAATGAAATTCTGAAACTTGCAGGTGATAGATGGAACTAGAAAATATTATATTGAGTGGGATAACCTAAGACGACAAATAGAAGATGTGAGTTATAACCTGGTGTAACCATGGGAACCAGAAGTGTAAAAGGGGATCACCAGGCCTGAAGAGCCTGGAGAAGGGGAAGAGCAGAATACGGTGCTATAAAGAGGAAAGTGAGGAAAATAATGGAAATTTTAACTGGAGAAGGATGGCAGAGGGCAATATTGAGGGAGAGACAAATAGCCTGAAGGATGTTGGACAAAGCCCCATGGAAACATTTTTTTTTTACTTAAAAATATACACACGAGATATATATATATATATACATATATATATAAGTTTATATACACAAAAGCACACATACACACATAGACATATACACATATATATTGTGGAATATATATATGTATGTATTGTGGTGATATTTTATTTTTGCACCCCAATAAAGCTTATCTGAGGATCAGAGGGAAAAACCAGCTACTATATTAAACACAGAAGTCAGTCAATCCCAGGATTCAGAAGGCAGAGATCCATCTGGATCTCTGCAAGTTCAAGGACACACTGGGAACAGAGCCAGGCATGGTGACACGTGACTTTAATACCAGCAGTAGTTAACCACAGAGGTCTGGAGGTTTGTACATAGAGACAGAAAGTGATAGAGTTGGGCAGAAAGAGGAAAGTGATGTAGCTGGGTGGAGAGAGAAAGTAAGATGGCAGGACACAGAAAGGATATAGACATAGGTATACAGGAAGTAGCCCTCTCTTTTGGGCTGAGGATTTCCTAGTGGTAAGAATGTGGCTGGCTTCTTTCTGCTTCTCTGATCTCTCAGTTTTCACCCCAATATCTGGCTCCAGATTTTTATTAATAAGACCATTTAGCAATTCATTTTATATATGTATATATGTATATATATATGAGTTCCATTACACATATATGGAAAGCCCAAGAGAGTTCCAAAACAGTATAGGCTATTGCTGTTGCCCCTGATTACTTCCCAGAACTTGAAACTTGGACCCTACTGCTAAAGACACCACACTTCATATGCAGGATTGGAAGAACTGATCTGCATTTGACTTGGAAGCTGTCTACCTCCCTGAGGACTTCTAATAGTAAGATGAGAAGCAATCAATGCAAACTGCCAACATAGAAAAGAATCAGCAGTCCAGTCTTTTCCATCTCTAAAACATGGAAACAGCAGCACTGACCAGCATGGCAAGATATCCACAAGGGTACAATAGATACTCTTTGGGTGGCTAACAGCCCTATGATTGGTCTCAAGGCACCACCAGCAGGAGGGAGTTCATGTCTAGTGTTGTAAACCTAGCCAGTCCCCTGTCACTGGAGAAGTTACAGACCCTGGAGGAGAATCTAACACTGACACTTTCCAGGCATAATTTCTAAATCCATCTGAGATACCAATCCTTATGTCCACAGACCAGTGTAGTTTTCACTCCTCTAAAAAGGAGCTTGTTTTGATAGCAGATAGAGACCATTACAGAACTCTACAGTCAATCAAGGTGCAGAAAACAACCACTGGATGCCAAGCCCCCAGTTGATACATTTACAGTGCAACTCCTACACCAAATACTCAGGTCACATTGCAGAAGAGGGGATGAAAATGTCACAAAGTTAGAGGACCAGGACATTTGCTAGCAGGTACTGTCTTCTGTATAGGACAGTGAAACCGCACCCATGATATCTCAACAATATGGTCATCTAAACAAGACCAGTACAATGACATACCAGTTGACATGACAATGTGAATGAATGAGAATCTCACAAGTTCCCAACTAAGACGAAGAGCTACCGGCAATTATTGATCATTAAGAGAGAGGGATTCAGTCTTCTCCAGGGTAAATATCCCTGTTAGGTAATCTAAGCCAAATAGGGCAGCACTAAACACAAATACCCTGGAGCAATACTGAATGGATTCTGCAAGTTATAAATGCATATATATGCACCCTTGTAAATAAAAAAATTTGTGGTAGTGTTTGCTTGTAATCCCTGTGCTGAGGAGGTGGAGACAAGGTGGATCCTTGGGGATCTCTAGCCATCCAGCCTATTCAAATAAGAAGCCACACTTTGCAGTGGGATCCTGTCTCAAAAGACAAGGCAGGATTCTCCTGATTCACATAATATATTTTAATGTGAGAGGAAGTGGAGAGGACGCAGGAGGAGCAGAGGAAATGGTTTAAACACCATACTCATGTGTGAAATTCTCATTTTAAAGAAAGAAATAGGAAGTAATATGTAAGATGATTGGCAATCTCTCTGTCTCACACACATACACACACACACACACACACACACACACACACACACACACTGTGTGTGTATACAACCCAAAATGATAAGCAGTAGAGAATATTTTTCATTAGTAGACTCAGCATCAAAATAGTTAATCATTTAACTATAAAAATGCAACTGCTATGATTATATCAAAATATGATTTTTAGCAAAAAATCTCACAGTACATTTTTACTTTTGACATATCCATGGTTATTCTCAGGTAAGAGTTGAGATTTTTATACTGCATTAATTCTGACAGGATGAAAATACAAATCCTAAGATAAAATATTCTTAAGTCACTCAATTAAAAATGAATTTTTAAAAATCAAGTTATTTTATTATTAACATATATTCATTGTGCCAAATAATGAATTCCATTACATTTTTATACATGTATAAGATATATTTTGACCACATTCACCCCAATTTCCTCTCTCCTCACACCACGTTCCCACCGGTTCCCTTCCTCATTCCTAATAATAACCTGTCTATTTTATTATCTCATGTATTTAAATCTAGTTTCCACATATGTGAGAAAATATGCAATGCTTGTCTTAGTCTGGGTTCTCAGCTTAACAAGATCATCTCCTGCCCTCCTGTTTCCCTGAAAATGATGTGACTTCATTCTTCTTCACTTCTCAATAAAACTCCACTGCTTACATACCAAATTCTCCCTATCCACATCCACACCTATCTCCACAGAGGCTTTACTAATCTACATTCTCATCAACAGTGTATAAGGGTATCTTCCCTCACTCCTCATCTGTGCATCCCCACAAGTACTTGTTGTTTGTTTTCTCAATAATAGGCCTTTTGATCAGGGTGAGATTGAATCTCAATGCAGTTATTCGTTTAGTTTCACTGATAGCTAAAGGTGTTAGTCATTTTAAATGAATGTATTGGGGGAAAGAAATAAGTATTATTAGGAAGAAGGAGTGTTCTACAAAGAACACAAATAGAATTGGAAATGGTGATGCACACATGCAAGCACAAAACTTGGGGGAGTGAGGGGATTTGCAAATTCGAGCAGCTTGGACCACAGATGCCTGTGTTGAGTATGTAGACAGAAGGAAGATGAGGAGAGGGGGAGGGGGAGGGGGAGGAGGAGGAGGAGGAAGGGGGATTTTATCCTTTAAGCTTGTTATATATATGTGTGTGTGTGTGTGTGTTTCATCATACACACACACACACACACACACACACACATACACACACATTATTGCTCCCCAGGAGCTTTCCACCTTAATTTTAGAGACAGTATCACATTGTGGTCTGTGGCTCCTGATTTGGTAGGCTGGCTGGCTAAAGATCTCTAGGCATCCCCGTGTTCCTACCTCCTCAGCACTGGGATTACAAGGACATGACACCACATGCAAATTTTATTTACGTGTGTGCTGGGGGCAGAACTTAGTTCTTCATTTTTGCATGGCAAGAACTTTACTGATTAATCTATTTCATATGTCCAGTCCTCAGCCTTCCATGGACATAAATGAACAATTGTTATCTCTCGTTTCTTCTCAAAATATCTGCCCAATTTCCTTCCATTTACAGTTTCTACTGGCCTCAATACTTCAGTATTACAAACTAAAACAAGAATGATTTCTGCCTTCAGTAAGAAAAGGAAAACCAGCAGGCAAATTGGGGTAAGTTAACAATTCTCCAGTTATTCAAGCATAGGTGAAGAGAGTGAGGCTCAAATTCCTGAGAAAGCATAGTACTACTGTTATTTTCCTATACAGCTAATGGGATGTGACCCTTGAGAGCTCAGACCATACTAAGAAATGTGATCATGAGCTCTGCCTATGATATTTCCATACCTAATTTGTGTAATCTATATGTGACGCTTATTATAAAATACTGCATCAGTTTGTGCATTTATTTCCTCAAGCAAATGTTGTTATAAACACACTAAGTACCTAGCTATCCAAAATTAATATTGTACTTTTCACAGGCTCATTAAGGGTAGAGAATATTTAAAATGGCCCAGAACAATCCTTACTTCCAGTATTCACATCACTGCACAGCCCCTTGCCTTTTTAGTGGGTTTGGATTTCATCATTTGCCTTAAATTGATAAAATGCCACAGAACTTACAGGATGCCACTAGACAGAGTTGACATCAAAAAGATGCATGTGTTTCTAGGGTTTTTGTTTGTTTGTTTGTTTGTTTCTTTTTAAAATTTTTGTTTGTTGGCCTGTTTTTGTTTTAAAAAGAGAAAGAAGAAATGTGGAGAGGGAAGGGTGATTTGTGAGGAGAATCAGGGAGGAGTTGGGGGAGGGAGACCATGATTGGAAAGTATTGTATCAATTTTTTTTCAATAAAAAAGACTTGTATTTTGAACATGTCTTCGTCTCCTTTGGGTCACTTGCCCTGGGGAAATCCTTGTCATGAGGCAGCTCTAAAAGAAGCTAGCACCTGACGGTCTCCACAGGAGATGCCTGGAAAGGGGCCTTTCCGAAGACTGAAGTTTCAGATAATAAGTCAATAAAATCAGATCTGAGAAAAAACACTCAGCGGAGCCAGGCATAGATTCCTGACCAGCAGAAATGATGAGACAATACAAGTCTCTTGGGCCGTTGTGCTTGGAGATAATGCATTTAACAGCACCAATAGTCAACACTATAGCTTTATATGACCGTCCCCGAAATCCTACATTATTAGACATTGTTTTATTAAATGAGAGTGATGATGGGATAAACTGAAGTTTAATAACATATAACTTCAGAAAGAAAACTTAAACATACAGGATTTAAATCATTGTGTTTCCTTACTGACATGAATTTTTCCAAGTAATCAAATCTTCTTCGAGATGTGATCCATTCTTTGTTATTATTTGATGTGTGCAAAGAATTCATTAACAGAGAGACCTGTTACAATTTTATTTTGACATGGAATAATTTGCTCTTACATCTTCATATATCAAATGGAAAAATTCTACACTAATCGGATTCATCATGTACTTGGAAGCAAATGACTTATTCTATCACAGGAAATGTGATGATGTCATCACACTTGGAAACACAGAGCCCCTCTGGCCCCATTGCATGAACTGAGTGTTCTTAGAGTAGCTGTGATTTTCAGAAAGAAGCTACACAAATGGATCAGGCTATGTAGTCTCAGGTTTATTTCTGGAGGAAAAATAGCACAGCAAATACATTAAGTGCCATTCCATGTGTATGCCAAGCATGCTAAGTGGAATGCTCCATGCTTTGCTTACACAAAAGGTAGGATAGAGGTGATCAACATAAACAGAACCATAAACAAGGTAAAGTGGTACAAAATAGAAAGCTAAAGTTCTCTGTTTTCTGTCAAACTGCTTACTGAGTGTGTGTAAAAAGTTTACACTGTGACTAGAAAACAGACTTTGTCCAGAATGAGCACCCTCATTGGCTGTTCAATCCTAGTTGGTTTGCCCTGAACATATATGCAATATAGATATATATGTGTATATATATGTATATATGTGTGTGTAAATATAATATATAATTTATTTATATATTTGTGTGTTAACTGCATTCAGTAGGTTATACATAATGTGTATGTCTGTGTGTATTTGTTTAAGCTTGGTACGTATATATATTGGCTGTTGCTGAGGCATAGGCCATTTAGCTAATGCTTCCTTATCATTATCTCAATTCCATAAAATGTTATTTTTTGGAAATGAGAATTAAAATGTTATTCTTGCATACTGTTGCACATTTCCTTTATTTTCTAAAATATTCACAGTGTTTATAGCTTGCAGCTAATGATGATATTGGCACAGTGTCAAGATTATTCTTCAGATGGTATTCTATGTCTGGCACATTCCAGTATTATATCCATGCTCTCTCCTACTGTGAAAGGCAAATTCCCATGGGATGGTGATACCAGAACAACCCCCATGGTGACACTGGCCAGTTTGTCTCTTCCATGGGCGTGTCATGTATAATCATTCTCCCATCTTACATACTAATCCTCCCATTTACTACAAAATCTTTGGTTAACACATTTTCAGGTTTGTAACAGAGTTTCAGTAACAGATAACCAAACAAAACTGAAACAGTTTAGGGAGAAATTTGATAACTCCTTTAGTTAAGGCATTTTACTCTGTTATTTATGTATAATAAGGTAAAAATACAACAGAATATTTCTAAAACCTTAACAATGCTTTGACCACAATGATGGAATTGACATCAGTAAATATTAACATAAATTTCATTGTTTAGCTGTGACTTCTTCAGTAGTTGAATACCTGAAATGAACATGCAAGGTGAGTCTTCAGTCAAGAAAGGTTGAGAAGGCACAGGCATAGACCCTGAAGCCACTGTCTACCTAAGATGATTCTGAAGACCTGTTACTTCTTAACTCATTTGTAGCTGAAAGTTTTCCTGTGTCCCATCTGGCCTGTGGTCAGGACAAATCTCTCTCAGTCGCTGGTCCCACAGCCACTCAGACCCAAATAAACACACGCAGGCTAATATTATTTTTAAAACATGGCCATTAGCTCAGGCTTACTACTAACTAGCTCTTATAGTTAAACTCGGCCCATTTCTGTTAGTCTATATGTTGCCGTGTGTTCTGTGGCTTTACCTGCGTGCCATTACATGTTGCTCTCTTGACAGCAGGCTGGCATCTCCTGACCCTGCTCTTCCTCTTCCCAGCATTCCTTTTTCTGCTGGCCCCACTTATACTTCCTGCCTGGCTACTGGTCAATCAGTGTTTTATTACACCAGTGTACAAGGGCATTATCCCACAGCATTTCCCCTTTTTGTCTAAACAAAAAGTAAGGTTTTAACTTTAACATAGTAAAATTATGTATAACAAAACAGTTATCAAGCAAGAATTATAGTTATAATATCTAGTCTATTTGTATTTGGTAAATTAAAGAAAATATTTTATCTATCCTATATTTGTGAGACTAGGGGAAGTGATGGGTCTTTCTGTATGCTGTGAAAATATGTTGCTCTTATTGGTTGATAAATAAAGCCATTTGGTCTATGGCAAGGCAGCTTATAGGCAGGCAGAAAATCCAAACAGATAGACAGGAAGAGGAAGGAGAGAGGCAGAGTAGAGGAGATGCTGCCAGCCGCCACCATGAGAAGCAAGATGTAAAAGTATTGGTAAGCCACAAGTCATGTGGCAAAATACAGATTTATAGAAATGGGTTAATTCAAGATATAAGAGCTATTTAGCAAGAATCCTGAGCCAGTAGGCCATACAGTTCATAATTAATATAAACCTCTGTGTGTTCATTTGGGTCTGAGCAGCTGCGGGACCTCAGGGCCACAGGAGCTGGGTGGGACCAGGAAAACTTCCAACTACACTCATTTAATAGTCTTTTTTTCTAAACTTGCAGATGCGGAGTTTATCAGAATAGTTACTAACTCCATGGACAAATAGATAAAGGGACAGCAGCATTGTGGGAGTTCCTAGGAAAGTTCAGGCCATAACACCACAGAAAGACATTATGGTCGGCTCTCTGAAGAGACTCTTAGTCCCTTATAAGACAATTTTAAAGCTTGAACTCCATTAATAAGGTAAATCAATTATTCTGCATTAAATATTGCACGTCTAGCCTCTTTCAGCCTTGGGAAATAATGAAAATTAGGTTATTCTTAAATTTATGAAATTAGATGGCATTAATTTAATTATATTCATTTAACATGAGATATTTTATAAGAAAATACTCCAAATAAGTCTCTGTATAGGAAGGTTTTCTTTTTCTAGGCCCCTTCAATGTTTAATTCTGTGATTTGTAGCGTAAAAAAAACCTGCTGATATCAGCACCACAGGTTCATAGAGTGCCATCAGCTAAAAGGAACCAGAGCTTGATGTCTGAAATTTAGTACATTACATAAAATATCCATTAAATATTCTTTCAGTCTGTGATATAAGGGAAGAGATTTATTCATTTTACCACTCGGCGGTCCCTCAAGGAATTCTATATAAAGAAAAAGAAAGAAAGAAATCAGCTTAGGAACTTGGAAGATGACTCACATGGTAAATTACTTTGCCATGAAAGCCTGAGGACCCGAATTTGATTCCCAGGACCTACACATAAAAGATCCAGGCACAGCAACAAGTGCCTGTAATCCTGGCACTGGAGAGGTAGAAATGGGTGGGTTCCTGGAGATTAATGGGCAGCTAGTCTAGCCCAGACATAGAGTCCTGGGTTCCTGTGAGACACCCTATCTCAAAACAACAAGATAGATGGTTCCTGATAGCACACACACAGAGACGCACACACAGACACACAGACACATACACAGACACACACATACACACACACACATACACACACACATACACACACACACACACACACACACCAGAGCTTTTAAAAATCAGTGAAAGGAAAAGACATACACTTCAGTGGTTAAGATCATAAGGTACTATACTTATTGAGTATTAGAATTCAGTTCCAGCACCCCTTTAGGCAGGTCACAACCAATTGTAAATCCAGTTCCAGGAGATCTGACACCCTGTCCTGGCTTTTGTTGGAACCTGCAATCGGTGCACATGATCACACAAATACACACACATAAGTACAATTTAAAAACTATTTTAAAAAAGTCTTCTAAAAATATATTCAGTGAAAATCAACTAAGTGAGGAGCTCCACATTAACAAATATAAACATACTGGAGGGTCAGAAGAGCTCTCAATGACATATCTAGTTATTCCAGATTTTTTTTTAAAACCAACCCATGACCCACATAGCCAAACAAGAAGCCCAATCTCATCCTAATTGTCTAACCCATAAATATACTTTCTAAAACCCTTAGACACATGGGGCTTCGTAATGCAAAGGGAGACTATTCTGTCCCCTTATACAAACAAAGAAAACTCTTCTTTCCGTTAGCTTCAGCTTCCACTCAAGGCTTCTCTTGCCAAGGGTGTATTATAGCTTTTCAGATACTTCTGTCCACTGGTTCTACCTCTGTTTGCAGCTAGCTACTTGCTCCATTTTTAGCCTCTGAAACGAAGGTGATATTAATTACACAGGTGATAGATAGTTATAACTTCAATCTTCCTGGTACATGTGGAAAAATTCTAAGGAGACACTTATGCCCCTCAGTCTGAGTCTCACAGTAATGAAACAAAGCACTTCAAGAAACTGGAATATCCCCCCTCCCCAGGAATGAGGAGGGAAATTGTTGGGAGAAAGAAAATGCCAAAGCCCAGCTCCAGTCAGAGAGCAACCTTGTCTCCCAGAAAGAGATTTCACAACATCCTGAAGAGACTGGAGGTCTGGCAATGAAGAGCAAATTGAGAGAAATACCACACTTTGATTGGGACTGCTTAGCTATGCATAGCTCTGACATCTACTTAAATTTTAATTTCACTTCATGACTGAAGATTGACTTGACAGGGTCACTGGATATTTTGTCCATCTTCCTGATGTGACCACATTGAATAAATCTCCTTTTCCATCTCTTTACTATTAACTTGGCTGTTTTAATTGGCCTCTCAGGGCACAGACTAAACCAAGTTTGGTAATGTATTGAGTGCTTTTAAGTCACGGAACATCTTTATAAGTATGTCACACATTTGGCCAATACTGGATGGTTTAGGACACACACACACACACACACACACACACACACACACACACACGTGTGTGTGTGTATCTATATAGATAGATAGATACATACATACATACATACATAGACAGATACATACATACATATATATGTGTGTGTGTGTGTGTGTGTGTGTATGTATATCTCCATGATGTGTCATCCAGAACTTCTATAATAGGTGTCTGGAAAAACACCATAGGCTGAGTGGCTTATAAAACATGAATTTATGCTTTTATAATCTTGGACGTTTGAAGTTCAAGATCAAGATTTTGTTTTCTCTCTTGTCTTGAAAATAACTTCCTTCTTGCTATTTGCTTAGAGGGCTGCCCCTTGTTCTGTGACTTCATGTAACAATGTCCTCTGATGGTAAAGTCACTAACTAGACGTCCTGGATCAGAGATGATGTAACAACAGTATTTCAACTGTGTTATCACTTCAAAGTCTCCATGTTGCACAAATCCTAATTGATCTTAATAATAGTAATTTTAAAAAAAGCATCAGATATCAGGGTGAGAGCCGAAAGATCAGAGAAGCAGAGTAGCCAGCCACTAGTTCCTACCTCTATGAAATCCTCAGCCTGAAAGGGGATCTGAGTTCCTGTCTCCTCCTGCCTTATAGTCCTCTCTCCACCCAGCCATATCATTTCCTGTCTCCACCTGCCTAGTGCTGGGATTAAAGGCATGAGATCCCAAGGGCTGGAATCAAAGGTGTGTGCTACCACTTCCTGGCTCAGTTTCTCTTTTAAACTGGATCAATCTTGTTTAGCCCAGGGTGGCCTTGAACTCACAGAGATCCATCTACCTCTGCTTCCCGGAGTGCTGGGATTAAAGGTGTGTGCCACCACTGCCTGGCCTCTATGGCTAACTAGTGGCTTAGCTCTACACTCTGATCTTCAGGCAAGCTTTATTTGTTAGATCACAAGCAAAATGTCACCACAAGCTCTGTCTCCACAAATGAGAGGAAATAAAGTTTCAATGTAAGAATTTTGCAGGAGATGTACATAAACCTGTAACATTCCTGAAATCAGCATGGCCATCAGAATCTGCTTTGATCTATTGGACAGAAGACAATGATTATCTAGTGTTCAGTCCTCCAGGATAAGACTTTCACTTTGGGCCCTGGAAACAAATGTGTTTAATTATTTAAATGTTAGCATTCCAACAACAATATTCACCATCTGTAACAAAGCAAGAGTTATTGAGCATCTCTTGGAAGCAGAAAAAGGAGTATGTGGGTGAGAAACTTCTTTATCAACTATTCTCAATGACAGGATGACAAACATGTTCTGACAGCACAATGATCGTGTGTGTGTGTGTGTGTGTGTGTGTGTGTGTGTGTGTGTGTGTGTATGATTCTATATATAATATTAACAATGTATTTTAAATGTAACAGTAACAAGAGCTATAGAATTAAGGGTAGCAAAGCCCATAGCATCTATTAACATAAGGATTCTTGCATTTGAAATTTTACTAGACTTCGTTTTTTACAGCACTTTTGGTTTCACGGTGAACTTAGGCTGAAGTTAGGAACTTCTCGTATGTCCTATGCAAACGCACATTATCTGCAGCCTTGAATAAACCCATGAGTTAACCCAATTGGCACAGGAAACACTTCAAACAAATCACATTTGGCAGTTTATTTGCACAAAGAACATTTATGGACTAGGTAGGCAGCAAGCAGAACCAGGAGAGTGTTAAAGGGCTCCACCCAGTAGTGTGAGTTACTTGAATAGACAAAGCAGTTGCTTACAGAAAGAAATATCTTGACTGGTTATGACTTGGCATTTGCCTTAATTTTGTCATGCTGTGAGGGTTGCAGCCTGCAGCTGACTGGAGCTATGCTGTTGTGCTTGGCTAAAACAAAGCCGCTTGTGACAAGAATGCCAAACTTCTCTTACAATAATTGAAGTTACAGTCAGTTAAAAAAAATTAAAACTATGGAGGCAACATTTTGATAGAGGGTTCTTATTGAGTTTCAAGGTTTCTTTGGATGCTTTTAGACAAGAATTCACTCAGATAAATTTCTTGCAAATATTTCCCCCCATTTTGTGCCATATTTTCTCTAAGGCTTCACAAAGCAGAAGTTCTTAAACTTTGATCAAACTGACTATAAACTTATTTTCTTATAAATTATGTCATTGTTGTATATAAAAACTTGTCACCAAACCCACGGCCATCTGGATTTTCCTTCATGTCATGTTCTATTCTTTCATATTTGATCTTCATGTTCCATTTGAAGTTAGTCCTTGTGAAGGATACATGTCTAACATTTTGCATATGGATGCCAAGTTATTCCAGCATCAATATTGAAAGAATTATCTTTTTTCTGTTGCATTTATCGAATCATTTGTCAAAGATTGGTGAGGGATACTTATGATACTTATATGGCTCTATTTCTGAACTCACTATTCTGTGGCATTGACCTATTTGTCTGCTCTTTCCTGGACTACACTCTGCAAGTACTGTAACTTGATAGGAGGTATTGCAACTGAGTAACTTAGGTTCTGTAAGACTGCTCTTTAGTATTGTGTTGGCAATTCAAAGTCTTCCGCTCCTCCATGTAATATACAGGTTTAGTTAGAATTTGCAAAGTATTTGGATGATGTTTTGATTATGAGCGTGCTGAATCTATAGATAAAGTTGGGACAAGACGGCATCTTGGTAATATTGAATCCTCCTAACCAAGAACATAAATCTACTCCTCACTAATTACTTAATCAGATCTTTGTGGCTTTTTTTTATTTTATTTTTTTATTTTTTTATTTTTTTGGTTTTTCGAGACAGGGTTTCTCTGTGTAGCTTTGCGCCTTTCCTGGAACTCACTTGGTAGCTCAGGCTGGCCTCGAACTCACAGAGATCCACCTGGTTCTGCCTCCCGAGTGCTGGGCTTAAAGGCGTGCACCACCACCGCGCGGCTCGGCTTTTTTACATATATATTTTAATTATGTTTAGATTTTAGTATTTGTTCCTTATCGCTGCCTGGGGGCCCAGTCTTCAGCAGCACAGGACTCTAAGGGAATCCACAGAGTCAGCATGTACCATGACTTTTTTATCTGAGGGAGTTAGGAAAAAGACACTCACACTCTCTCTTGAGGGTTTCCTTCTTTATTCTTCTGTATTCTTTATTCTGTTCTATATTCTCTTTTCTTATCTCTATCCAGAAATGTCCTTCCTGTCTCTTTTGATGTTTTCCTTCTAATTCTTTGTTCCTTGATGTTTTCCTTCTAACTCTGTCTTTCTTCTTCCTTATTCTCCTTCTTCATGTTTTCCTTCTCCTCCTTCTAACTCTCCCACTTTTGACGTCTTCCTTCTAACTTTCTCATTCTTGATATTTTTCGTTTAACTCTCTCATTCTTGATGTTTTTCTTCTAACTCATTTTAATTCTATCTCTCTTCTTTCCCTTACAACTTATATACCTTGGCAAAATATTTCAGGTAATATAAAAATTACAATGTGGTTATATTCTGTTTTTCAAGTGAATAATTACAATGAATACAAGTAAAAAACAGCATGTTTTCTGTATTCCTTATGTGATTAAAATTTTATGTATTACAAGTGAAAAACAAATTATCCCAAGAATGCACTTACATTCATACCCAAGGAACTTGTTATAGATTAACAGTGTGCAAGCAAATAAATATTATTTTACTGGCAGGCTGCATTTTGCAGTTACAAAGAAATTACCAATCACTTTATTACTTATCTTGAACTTTAATCTTAAAGGGAATATTAAAGAAATCACAAACCTAAACTTTTATATATAAAAAAGAATCAGTCAGCTCAACATTAAATTTTTAGGGTGCATAACCACTCATCAATAGTTTTTTATATCAGGAGATTGAGGAGAAAAATGGGTAAAAGGAATTAATCATGACCTTTGGTCATCAACCAATTCTAACAAGAAAGGCATGTCAGCTGATGATAATTGGGTGCTTTGTTCTTGTTCCCTGAACTTAATGAGTTCTGTATTCAACTATGTGCCTTTCTGTAACTTCAGATTGTCTTCTTAATTTTTCACATCAAAGCTATTAAGCAAAAACATCTTAGTCTAATTTTAAGTTATTTTCAAAGCTTTGTTTCAGCTATTATACACTCCAAAACCTGTAAACACATCTCCCAACTTTAAGAGTAAAGGAATTTAAACTAGCTGTGCTAGTAGGACTCAATTATTTTTCTTAATCATTAACCTAGGCCACAGTCTATATGGTTCAATAGAAAATCATGTGTTCTAGCTTTTTGACACTTCCTTGTTTTATTTTTTTTATCTTCAAAACTCTATTTAAACTAATATGACTATTATCAATTGAACAGTACAGCTTAGGAAGAAATCATCTTTATTATAATCCACAGGTAAAAAAGCCCAGTAGAACAGGATGTTTTCATGAGATAAACACATTACATTACAGGCAGTAGGGACCTCCCCACACCCATTCACATCATGAACACAAGAGAAAAAAATGTCACTGGCAAACATGTAAAGGCATAGCAGAAGCAAAAGACATTCTGGAGTCTATGGTCTCAGGGCCTTGCCTATCCAAGAGTCACCCATCGGGGATTTCCCTCCTGGTGAACTGACACCCTAAGGTCAACTGACATCTGCTGCTCCTCTGCCATGGCCTCTAGCAACTCTTTCAGTGCTAGTGAAAATGACATTTTATTTTTAATTTTGTATAGCCATGCTATAATAACTTGTTACTTCAAGGGTCTTTTTTTTCTTAGTTCTTTCAGATTTTCTCCCTAAACAATCAGCCAAAGCACAAACAATGCCATTTTCATTTTGACGTTCATGACCTGTAAGCTTTATTTCCTGTTATTGGCTTGCTGAATCAGTTCAGACTTCCAGGACAGTTTTGAAAATCAGTAGTGTGAGGAGATATTCTTTACTTTTTCAGAAAAGTTATGAAAAGATTCCAAATGCTCATCATGAATAATTTTATTTATTTTTTAATTAAGGGTTTTTTTAATTCATTTTAAATCAAAGATCCCCCTCTTCCGTCCTCCAGCCTCTCCAGCCTCCCCCTCCCAATCCACCTCCATTCCTTCCTACAAGGAGGTAAGACCTCCCATGGGGAGGTACATTGAGTAGAGGCAGATCCAAGCCCTTCCCCTTGCCTCAAGGCTTTGCAAGGTGTCCCGTCATAGGTAGTAGCCACCACAAAACCTGCTCATGCACCAGGGATGGATTCTGATCCTCCTGCCAGGAGGCCCCTTAAGCAGATCAAGCTATACAACTGTCTCCCTATGCAGAAGGCCCAATCCAGTCCCATGTAGGCTCCACAGCTGTTGATCTGAATTTCATGAGTTCCTACTAGTTTGGTTTGTTTGTCTCTCTCATCACAAATGTTATCTTTAAAGTGTTGTAGTTAGCCTTTGTCTGTGCTCTTCTCTATTTTCAGTGTATTGAGAATTTACTGTGAACAGGTTGCAGACTTTTTCCAAATGTTTTTGCTGAATATGTTAATAGCATCATCTAACTTTCCAGCATAGTCACAAGAATTATGTTAATTTGTATTTCAGTGTTTAACCAGATTTGCATGCTTGGGATAACTGCTACTTGGATGTAGTATATAATCCTTTCTATGAATGCTTGGGTTGAATGTGTTAGTATTCTCTCATATATTCTTGCATGTCTGCCATAAGAAATACAAATTCTCAGTTCTTGGAACATCTCTGGGTGGTTTTAGGACTTGAGTATACTGAGTTCTTATTTCCACTGCTTCCATCCCCATAAAGGGATTTTAGAGAACAGGAATAATTTCTTTATTACACGTTTGTCAGAACTCACAGGTAAAACTATTTGGGTCTATTTTTTCTGTTTGAGAAGATTTTAAATTTTGCATTAAATTCATTTAACAGTTATAATTTTAATCATATCATTTCTCTTTATATGATTTCATGAAATATGTCTTTTAGATAATTGTTACATTTAGTCTATAGTATTAAATATGCAAATTATGGTTTGCACTATGCTCATTTTTGTTTTGTTTTATTTTTCTGGTTTTGTTTTTTGTTTTATTGAGACTGGATTTCTCTGTGTAACAGCTCTGGTTGTACTGGAACTCATTTTGTAGATCAAGTCAGCCTCAAAATCACAGAGATCTGCGTGCTTCTGCCTCCTGGGTGCTGGGATTAAAGGTACTCACCACCACAACTGGCTACTGTGTACATTTTATTCACATACTATCCCCTGTATCTGTTGTAGCAGTCTCTCCTTCATCTCTGATATTAGATCTTCATATCCTATTTCTCTTCTTAGCTTGTTAGCCTAACTAAAATTCTACAAACATATTTATTTTAAAAAGACAAACTAGAAACACAGGTAACAAACAAAGGCACACATTTTTTTCAACTCTTTTTTTCTTTTGTTTGTTGGATTGTTTTGTTCTAGTCAGGTGAGTTAGTTTTATCTTATTTTATTTTAATTATTCTCTAGATGCCTGTTTGTTTTCTAAGGAGAGGCAGAAATGCTATAGATTCGGATTGGTGGAGAGACAGATCTGGGAGGACTTGGGGGAGGAGAAACTAAAATAAGAATATATTCTGTGAAAAAACATATTTTCCATAAAAGACATATAGAGGGGAAACATAAGAAAAAAGCAATCTTTGCTTTCAGTTTAACCTATTTTGTTCTAATTTTTGTTATTTATTTGGCATTCATTCAGGATTTAATTTTATGATTCTTTGTCTAAAGTGGAAACTAAAGTGATGAAAGTTAGTTACCCTTGGTTAACACATTCGTTCAGTGTTCACTCTTGCCTGTGAGAGCTGCTTTCACTGTGCTGCATAGATTTTGATAAGTCCTATCTTCACTTATATTTAGTTCAAGTAACTTTTAATTTATCTCAAGATGTCTCCTTTTACCTGTATGATATTTAGAAGTTTATTTGGAAATTTTGACTCACATCTCTCTTCACTCTATTCTTAGTAATTAAGTAAGTAAGTAATTTCATTAAGTAATTCCATCTCTTCTTGATTTATCAGCTCATGAATATCCTCATCCAGGAAGCCTCTCCTTGCTCTGAGAACTCCTCTGCCCTAAACTAACACAGCCTGCTTCCTCCTTCTTTTTGTTAGTGCTAACATGGAATATCTTTTTATTATTACTTCAAACAATTTTGAAATTGAAATATATTTTGATCATGTTCTTTCCTCCTCAAAGTTCATTCAGATCCTCTCCCACTCCCTACTCACCTAACTTTAAGCTTATTCTCAAAAAACAAACAAAAGCCAATAAAACAACAAAATGTCCAAAATGTAGAAACAAAATATAACATCACCCAAAAAGAAAAACAAAACAAAATAAAACTTTAAGCAGATAAAAGCACACCAGCACACACACACACACACACACACACACAGAGAGAGAGAGAGAGAGAGAGAGAGAGAGAGAGAGAGAGAACCCACAATGAAAACACAGTGGAGTCCATTAGTTGTTGGTCAATTACTCCTGAATATGAGATCTACCCTGGAGTGAGTAATATATCCCAGGTCATTCCATTAGAGAAATCTGATTCTCCCTCTCCCAGCAGGTATAAATGGACAGTTACATTTTTCACATTAAGCTTAGTGGCTGGGTTTATATTCATTCATTCACTCATTCAGTTTTTTTTAATATGAAAAAAATTAAAATAAAGCAAAAAATATCACATTGAAGTCAGACAAGACTTGAGATATCCTGGACTCAGAAAGACAAATATGGTATGTGTTCATTTATATGTGTAAATTAGCTGTTAAGTCAATGACAACAAATCAACAATCCATGGAACCACAGAGAGTAGGTATAGAGCATGGGACTAGAGGGAAATGATAGATGTCATTAGCAAAGGGGAATAGAAAAGATGTTATGGGTGGATAGGAGGTATCTGGAATGGAAGAATCAACTGGGGATGGGAAGAGGAAATTGTGTAGTGGGAGGGACTATGGGGAGAAACAACATGGCATATCTTTACTACCTGATAACTTTTTCTCAATTGATTCCTGGTTAACTACAGTCATGTCATGTGGATAACATACTGTGCTCTTTATTCTCCATTTTCTCTGAAAATTTATTCTATATTATTTGCTTATAAGACATATTCTGGACTCAGAAAGTTCTTTCTCAAAAAGTGCAGTTCATTATTTGTTGGTCAATTACTCCTGAATATGAGATGTGATATTTTTAAACCATTGGCATTAAAATGACTTTTTATATAATTAGATCAACATGCAACGTGTTTGTTGTTCTTTACGTACATTTTTTCATTCTTCGTCTGTTTTTGTGATATTTTTACTATAGAATTTTGATGATTACATTTTGTCTGATTCTTCAGCTTATCACTTTTCTTTTGTTTTATCATGTTTATTTCAGTGGTTGCTCCAGAGTTTACAATAAAAATTTACAGCTAATACAACTCTAGTTCCCTTGACTCAATGGCTTAATTCATTTCAATTATACTTATAAGCATATAAGTACATCATGATGAACATTCAAATTTACACTATGCATTATTGTCATAAGAGTCATGCTTCAGATCAATCAAATACAACTAAAAAAG
>CABHPH010162909.1:0-50753 GCA_902168325.1 Peromyscus nudipes | reverse complement strand
GGAGGGAAGCCGTCGCCATGACAAGCAGCATGTGAAGATGCTGGCAAGCCACGAGCCACGTGGCAAGGTATAGATTTATAGAAATGGATTAATTTAAGATGTAAGAACTAGATAGCTAGAAGCCTGAGCCATTAGGCCAAACAGTTTAAATAATATAAGCGTCTGTGTGTTTATTTTATAAGTGGGCTGTCGCACTGCAGGGGCTTGGCAGGACCCAGAGAGAAAACTCTCCAGCTACAGGGGTATCCATCTTCAGCCCATAGGTCTAGAGTCTCTCAGTCACTTCTCTCTGTGTCCTATAGAATGTCTGGCAGTTTCTTCTGTGAAGCAGGAACCTGAAGGACCATCTTGCCTTGCAAAGTTCAGTGGTCACCTTCCTATGGGTCCTGCATGTCCAGTTTATACAACACTTTATCAAGTTGTCCAGACAAGAATAGTTTCTTGCCCAAATGGCCAACTTTTGCCATGAAGAAGATAAACTCCATATGGAGTGGGTTTGTTTTGGGGTAACTTATAGCCAGTAAAAGGGTAGGTTACAGGATCTGGGAGAGGTGAGGTGTAGTCCATCGGGGTCTCTGGAGAACTCTGACTCAGTCTGCCATCCGGCATCGAGGATCATGAGGAACCAAGAGGGCCTGCGTGTCTGGATCTTGGGTCTTAAGGGCTCCTCTCCCATTCACACCCCAGGGTCAGATCCTAGGTAGGTGTGGCAGTTACCAGCTGCTTCACAGGGGCGGTGCTTCAAGGTCAAAGCTAGAACAGCTACCCACTACAATAGAGGACAGGCAGTGGTGGCACACCCCTTTAATCCTAGCACCCTGGAGGCAGAGATCCATCTGGATCTCTGTGAGTTCAAACCCACCCTGGACAACACGAGATTGATTCAGTCTAGAAGAGAAACAGACCCAGGCAGTGATGGCACACACTTTTAATCCCAGCACTTGAGATATCCTGCCTTTGCTACTAGTATTCAGGAAGCACATATGCCTTTAATCCCAGCACTAGGAAGGAAGTGAAATGGCTGGGCAGAGAAAGACATGTAAGGCATGAGGAGACAGGAATGAGAGCCCTTTCAGCTGAGGACTCAGAGGCTTTCAGTCAGAGGATTCATGGAGTTGTGGAGGTGAGAAGTGGCTGTGGCTTGTTACTTTGTCTCTCTGATCTTTCAGTATTTACTCCAATATCTGACTCTGGGTTTTTATTAAGACCGTACAGATTTTGTGCAACAATAGTCTCTGAATATTACTATCAAAGCAGGTGAATGAAATATACAAATATGTTCTACTACAAGTTAACACAATTGGGATCAATTCATTGCATATTACTACAGTTGTCTTCCCATCTAAATAGCAGCAAGGAACATATATCTAAGTAAATCTAACTCAGTAGGGAGACTCATATAAAATAAAACCAACTAAAATGGTGGGAAACAGGGCAAAATGAAAATTAGGGGACACATCCGTCTACAAAGACATGCAAAATATAATGAAGAAAGACAAAAGCTTTAGGTAAAGCAATCCACTGTGGCACTTGTTTAAACCCACAGATCCTCAGCACTAGAAATCAATGATAATGCAATAATTCAAATACCAGGAAAAAGATTACAGGCTACCACTCTAAAAAGAATAAGCAGATAGAAGCAAAGTGCTAGAGAGGCTCACAGAAATCCACAAAGATACCACCACAGTAGACTGCTGGCAATGGTCGAGAGACAGCCAGAACTGACCCACTCTGGTGATGGGATGGCCAAATACCCTAATTGTCGTGCTAGAAACCCCATCCAATGACTGAGAGATCTGGAAGCAGAGATCCGCGGCTAGGCCCCGGGTGGAGCCCAGGGAGTCCAATTAGCGAGAATGAGGAGGGTCTATATGACCGAGAATTGTTGAAACCAAGGTTGGATAAAGCACAGGGACAAATAGCCAAATGAATGGAAACACATGAACTATGAACCAATGGCTGAGGGGCCCCCAACTGGATCAGGCCCACTGAATGGGTGAGACAGTTGATTGGCTTGATCTGTTTGGGAGGCATCCAGGCAGTGGGACTGGGTCCAGTGCTCATTGCATGAGTTGGCTGTTTGAAACCTGGGGCTTATGCAGGGTTGCTTGGCTGAGCCTGGGAGGAGGGGAATGGCCCTGCCTGGACTAAGTCTACCAGGTTGATCTCAGTCCTCAGGGGAGGCTTTGCCCTGGAGGAGGTGGGAATGGGGGGTGGGCTGGAGGGAAGGGGAGGGGGGCGGGATGGGGGAGAACAAGGGAATCCGTGGCTGATATGTAGAACTGAATGGTATTGTAAAATAAAATTTAAAAAAAAAAGAAAATCAACCAGGAAGAAGATAAAAGAATTAATGATATAAATGAAATAGCATTTAAAGGAGAAATTCAGAAATGTAGAAGGAAATTAGGAAAAAGCACAAAAGAAAACCATTGGAAATGAAGTCAATCAGTTAATTAAAAACAAAGAGGATACAACATCAAACAAATAAAGTAAGCAGAAGAATTAATTTCAGACACAGGAAACAAGGTTAAGATGGTAATACAATCAGACATGCATAAAGAAAAAAATGAACATGACCAGGACTTCCTAGAACTATGGGAGTATTTCAAAAATGCAAATCTAACAATCCAGGGACTGAAAGATGAGATAAATTTTGAAGGCATAGAAAATATATTTAATGGAATTATAGCAGGAAGATTCTCAAACTTAGACAAAGAGACATCTAAACACAAGAGACATTTAGCATTCCACACAGATATGACCTCTCCTTGGCATATTGCCTCAGTTTCTTGTCCTTTTGTTGTGATATCTAACAAAGGCAACTTAAGAAAGAAAGGGTTTGTTTCACCACAACACCAGGTTATAGTTCATCATGGCGTGGATGGAAGTTACAGCAGCAATAATTGAGGGGCCGGTCACATTGCA
The DNA here is from genome assembly GCA_902168325.1 of Peromyscus nudipes. Taxonomy (NCBI): domain Eukaryota; kingdom Metazoa; phylum Chordata; class Mammalia; order Rodentia; family Cricetidae; genus Peromyscus; species Peromyscus nudipes. The sequence goes on along the minus strand of CABHPH010162909.1, from coordinate 47,828 downwards.
TCTGTTGTCAAGACGCAGAGAGTCATGAAATCATGCTTTTGCTCAGTTAACTTACTCTACCTTATATAGTTTAGGATCCCCTATCCAGAGAATGATGCCAGTCACAGTGAGTGGGGCTTCCCACTCCAATTAAAGTAACCAAAATAATTCCCTAGTCTATGTCCATACTACCTTGAATGCTGGATCTCATCTGATGATTCCCCAAAGATATGCCCAGAGGTCCATCTCCCAGATGACATTACTTTCTGTTAAACTAGTAATTAATACTAGCAAATACACACATGAGAATAAAGAGGGCAAAAGGATAATAATGCTACAATCTGTAACCCAGAGAGGCTAAGTAACAAAGAGGAATCAAGGTGGGACACATGGATCTCCCTGGGAATGGGAAATAGAATAGATTTTGTGAGTGGACTGAGGGCTGATGGTGTAGGAACAGGAGCAATCAGGTGGGGTGGAAAAGAATGGAGAGACAGAGTCCTGGAAGAGATGACTGGAATTGGGGCAGGGGGCATTTTAGAAGTGATGTGGAAACCTAGTGCGATAGAAACTCCCTGGAGCCTACAAGGGTGACCTAGAAAAGATGCCTAGTAATGGTGGATAAGGAACTTAAACAAGCCATCTTCTGTAATCAGGTAAGGCTTCCAGTGGTGGGACTGGATATGAATCTAGCCACAAAACCTTTGACCTACAATTTGTCCTGACTGCAAGATGTGCTGGAGTAATGATGGCTCAGAACTTGTGGGAGTGGCCAACCAATGACTGGTCCAACTTGTGGCCTGTGCCACAAGAGGGAGCCCATGCTTGACACTGCCTGGATGAACAAGAACCAGAGGCTGGATAACCCAGGGACCTAGGTAAGAACCAAATATGATTAGAAAAAAAAGTCAATGAAATGATTCCTAATGATATTCTGCTATATTCATAGACTGGAGTCTAGCAACCATCATCAGAGAGGCTTCATCCAGCAACTGGAGCAGATGCAGATACCCAAACCAAACATTAGGCAGAGCTTGGGGGAATCCTTGGAAGATGGGAAGGAAGGATTGTAGGTGCCATAGCGATCAAGGACATCACAAGAACACAGCTTACAGAATCAACTAACTAAGGCTCTTAGGGGCTCACAGAGACTAAAGTGACCATCAGGGACCTGTATGTGTCTGAACTAGGTCATCTGCATACATGTTATGACTGTGTAACTTGCTTATCTCGTGGGACTCCTAACAGTGAGATTGGGGGTACTTCTGAGTCTTTCTCTTGCGCTTGGGACCCTTTCCCTCCTGCTGGGTTGCCTTGTCCAGCCTTGATATGAGGGTTGGTGCCTCATCTTTTTGTAGCTTGTTTTGTATGTTCAGTTGATATCCCTGAGAGGCCTGTTCTTTTCTGAAGGAAAACAGAGGAAGAGTGGATCTGGGGGAGAGGTTGAGAAGGAGAGGCTGGGAGGAGAAATTGCAGTCTAGATATAGTATATGAGAGAAGAATGTTTTTAAAAAAGCACACAAAGCATGTGCTGCTGGGGAGATGGCTCAATGGATACAGTACTTGCTGTGCAAGTCATGACCTGAATTTGTGTCCCTGGGACCCACGTAAAGGCCAGGAATGGTGATACACACCTGTGATCCTAGTGCTGAACAATAGAGACAGGAGGATCACAGGGGCCTGCTGACAGCCAGTGTAGCCAGTTGGTGAACTCCAGGTTCATTGGGAGACCTTGTCTCAAAAAAGTAAAAGAAAGAAAAAAGGCTCTCTCACACACTATGCACATATGCCCATACACACACTCATACACACAGTGTTGAAGAGCCCAAATGATTTTTTTATTTGATTGTGACATATATATCCATACAGGAGAAAGAAAGAATTGATAAGACAGGTACAAGGTAAGAGATAAGAAGACTGAGAGGGAAGAAGTTACACACATAACTACACACGTATTTCTCTTTCTATTTTCATTCTCTATTTCTTAAATAGTTTCAAATAAACAGCTGAGTCAGTATTTTTTAAATAAAATAATGGCTGGAGATAGTCAACTTTTCAACTCCGCTAAGCTTCTCTACATAAAGATAATAAGTCTATCTCATAAGGCTACCGTGAAAACACACAGTATCTAAAGCATTCTATTCAACAAGCTTGGGTGAGACATGCTAAGACCCATGTCTGAACACTTATGGCTCTAGTTTGTGGCCATGCTGCTGATGATGATGATGACTCACTTACCCACACTAACTACAAGTCACTTCCACACTCACTCCACCTTCACTTTCAATCTTGCATAAACTGCCTACTCCAGGAGCTCTCTGCAACACTTTACTTTGTCTGCATAAAAGAATCAGCTTTGTTGAAAGAAAATGTACCTTCCTTATGGGCAAATGCCTACTCTAGTTTAGAAGAAGTGTGAGATGTCCGAGTGAGCTTCAGTATCTGCAGCATGATCCTCTTCTTGCTAATATCCTCCTATTTCCTGTGTTCCTGAAATGAATGCAAGCTTGCAAAGTGACTTGCATTTTATGTGGTTGTAAAACAGATTTCTATCTTGTCCTCTTCTTTTTATTGAGTATTACTTTGTCTTTGGAAGCAAAAGGGATGTTTTTATTAATCATCTTTTGGACATATAATTTATGTCCAATAAAATTACTCATTCTGGATGAACATTTTAATGAGTTTGGGGAAATGTACACAGCCATATAACCTCTATCATAATAATTTCATAAAAATGTTCTTCATCCCCCAAAAGTCTTCCCCTGCATTCAGTAACTTTCCCATACGCTAATCCCAGTTAGAGACCCATTTTCTTTTAGTTTCACTGTAAAGTCCACAGTCTTTTTGTTTCTTAGCTTTAACACTCTTTTGAACTTCACCCATGTTGTTGCATATGGCGTTTCACTCTATGGAATTTGGAAATTCTTCATCCATTTACCAGTTATAGGAAGTCTTTCATAACAGTCAGTTATTAAAGTGAACGAAGTGGTTCTGAGCATACATATAGCTATGCTTTCATTTCTATAGGAAAAACACACAGGAGTATATTGTAAGGCTCATATGGTAAGTCTATGCTGTTTTTATCATCTCTTCAGTAAAATGTCTTTTCAAATCTTTTGCACAATTTTATTCAATTATTTGGTTTCATATTACTAAAAAGTTCTCTCATGTTCAGAATCGAGGCCTCCATTGGGTAGATCTTTGGTAAATGTCATTTCCCTTTGCTCCTGCAATTTCCTAACAGTTTCACCCAAGGATCAAAAGTATTTACTTGGGGTGTAGTCTAATCCACCTCTTTTATTATTCATATTTTCCCTATTTGTGAGATCTTTGCCTACCTCAAAAAGGTCACCAAGACTTTGTAGTGAATTATTTCTCTAGAAATTTTATGATAAATAAAATAATTTTTATAAAACTATTTAATATAATTATTTAAATAATTAATAATAATTTAAATAAAATAATTTTATTTATTGTGAAATAATTTCACGATAAAGCTAAAAATCAAGTCATTTAATTCTTCTAGTTCTCTTATTTTTCAAAATTTCAAATTCTTCTGTGCTTCCATGTAGAGACCCACAGAGGTTTCCTAGTGAGAACTTACTCAAAGTCCAAGAATCTGAGCTTGCTTTACCCAGCAGAGCTGCATAAGGGGATGATTTGACCATGTGGTTGGTTTCCAGGTGTTTGGAAGGGTCTACAGTGTGCAGTGCAGTGTGCTTTGATCTAGCAAGGGAGAGCATTGTTATATAAATAAATAAATAAATAAATAAATAAATAAATAAATAAATAAATAAATAAATAAATTTTTTTAAAAAAACCTTTTGAAGCGGCAGAAGGAACCATTGTGTTTTGATCCAGGTCCTCCTGAAGTTATCCTGTGTTCCTGTCTTTCTCCTCTTTAACATATTTATATCTAGTATTTCTTATCCCTCTCTCCTCCTCATAGGAACCCCTTTAAAATGTAGGAGCTGGCCTCCCACACTTCCACACAAATTTTTATTTAAAAATATCAGCAAAATAAATGTTTCTGGGATTTCTAGAGGGATTATACTGAGTCATCAGGAAAGTGTAAAAATCAACATCCTAATAGTAAGTCTTAGTTCATGAAAATGATGTAGTCCTCCATTTACTTAGCTCCCCTTCAACCTTTTTTCCTCATATGATGTTAATATTATTGGCTCCTGGTTGAATCTTGCTGCTGTGTCTGGAACTTGCTAATACTCCTCCTGACCTTGCACAGTGACAAATACGACCTGAGGAGCTATAGCCCACATACAACAATTGAAGCATGAGTCCATCTTCTGAAGTATAGCCATCCATGCTTTATCCTATTTCCATTGTGAGTTAATTCACTTACAAAATATGAAGAGTAGGTACCAACCTGCAGTTTCCCTGGGAACATTATTCAAAGTCCAAGTTCAATGCCACTGCATAAAATGTTTACCATTGAGTGAGCAAGTTTTCTTTTTAACTCCAAGAATTCATATTACAAGGCAGAAGGCAAACAAGCCACTTGAGAGTCTTGATATACAACGTTCTATCCCTATATATTGTATTTGCAAATCTATTCATCCACCCTCTTCTTACATATGTGGGTCATTACAGAGGCCATCACAAACAGAAGTGACAAGAATCAATCTCCCAAATCTTTGAAGAGTTGGTTAGAAGATGACCCTTCCTGGGTACTTTAGATGATTTCAAAGCCATGGCAAAGAGTTGGGAGGTATAGATGGAATGCTAAACCCAGTGGATCTGAATAAAGGCTGAGAATGCAGAACTGTGAAGAGATCCACATAAGACTGTTCAGACTTACTGTGGAAGAGTCAGTAGCACAAGGCAGTAGGGCTGAAACTCTAGCCCGACACACGTTAGCAGTCTCTGAACTCACTGGCCACAGTTACACTGGAGGAGAGATTTTCCCCAGTTTTCAGGAAGGCAGCATGTGAGCTGTGAAGCTATGGACCCCACAGTCCCTCTTCCAATGCACTGAAAACTGGTTAAAGGGTAAGGAAGCTTGTTCAAGGGAATAGAAATAAAATGCTTTAAATGCCTTGAGCAAAAAGGGAGATTTGTTGAAGGATGAAGGACTATCTCATGAACCAAAGGAAGGATGTTGAGTGACCCATAGAAACTTCACATCTAACAGATATCCTCCACGCCTGCCTCTTCTTCTTTCTGTGTCAGCTGCTTGCTAACACATGGTGCTACCTGATCACATGTGGGTTGAATGTGCTTCCAAGTTCAGATCCATGCTCTTCAATAGACACTCAAAGGTCTAGTAAGTTCAGAGGGAAAATGACAATTGTTCTCAAACGATGTGTGTATGAAGCAGCTACCTTGGGAGTATAAGGAGAGAAAGCTATTGTAAAGAACAAAAATGTCTTTTCTGACACTCTGCTACAAGGAGAACTACCTCACAAAATTACATGCAGAGAAAGTTCCAATTACTAGCACGTAATTGAACGTGGCTCCTTAAAAAGCAAAATAGAAAAAGTCGTAGTCTATAAACAGGCAGCCATAGACATCAACAGTCTCATCGCTAGTAGCCTCAAATATTAAACCTGTGTGTTGTGTACATTATTCCCTCCACATGTAGTTCCTTGGAATGTTTCTTTTTCTCTAAGAAGGCATCTGCAGTGATCATGTATTCAGTGATCTATTTCTTGCCTCTCCTGACCACTTGATCAGCTCCTGCTTTTATTTATTAATCATTTTATGTAAGTAGTTCATCTACTCCACATTTTAAGCTTCTTAACTATATGGCAATTACAGCTCACAACACCCGTAACTAAAGTATTACTTTCTTCAATCCTTTGAAGCTTATAGTCTGGCTAATCTTATCTGGGTAAAGTGGGATTTACCATTACTTCTACAAAGAACTGAGAAGTGGGGCCCACATTTTCATAAACAGAATATATTCATTGGGACCTGTTGAAAATTGAGATTATAAGGCATATTTAAAAGGCATAATAAATGGAATCTGATTAATGGATTGTTGTTGGGATTTGGCACAGAGAGCATTTCATTTGATAATCTCCTCCCCAAGATATTATATTAGTAAGTTCACCAGGAAGATGGAAAAAATATGACTCAGAATCACTAACAATAGACTTTTATTGGGGAGGCAATTTCAATCTTCATGCTTACACAGTTTCTTGAATACAGTGCAGTTCTTTTTACTGCAGTATGTATATGCAGTATAATATAGATTGACAGAATATTCTTATGTAATCTGTATATAATGCTTAGAGCTTCCATAAGTGAAAAATGAATAGGTTCAAAAATGTTGCCTGACTTGCCAAAAAGGATCAGATAATTTTAATATCATAAAATCTAAGTCAATGATGCTTTAATAATTGTAATTTCACCTTATTTATGACACCCACCCTGTACTCTGAGAAACACATATGTCCTTAGGTTACAAAGAAAACAAAAAGAGGGGAAAAACATAAATATTTTCTTTTGAGTTAATTCCCTAAAATCTTAAAGAAAGTATTTATGATGGATTTGGGGTGGGGGTAAGTCCAATCTTGCTGATTGAGTTCAACCACGGTGTAAATTTTATTATTTCCCTTGTTGCTTTTGCCCTTCCAGTTTAAGAATTACATATGTCCAAATGTATTTTTCTTTTAATAATGTAATAGTATTTTTCCATGTCTATCTAGCAAGAGCAGAAAATTGAAACCAAATTGGTCTTTTGAAGTTGCACCCAGACTCATCTCTTTCCTATCTCCTCCCACTGCTTCTGCAGATATTTGTGAAGGAAATTAGATCCACTGCTTGTATAAACCGGTGTATTCAGCTGGTGGCGAGAAACATCCAATTAACTGTTCTAACAATGGCTAGAATAAGCGGATGGTGTTTGTAGGCTACTGGAATGTTTCTGATAGGCTGCTCCCTCTTGCATCTTTGTGTTAGATCATAAACACAGCACTGAGACACAGTCCATATGCTGGGAAACACTGTTTGGGTAGAAAGGAAGAAAAGTATCCGAGTTGTGGCATGACCCGTTTGAGCTCTCGTTTATATACGTAAGCATGAAGACAAGAATTATCTGAACTAATTAGAGTCGGGTGTTACTAATAACAAAACAGAGTCTGTAAGTATGGGAAGGTGATGAGGTATGTGGCACTGGGGGAGGTATTGGTGGATATAAGCAAAGCACATTGTACAAATATATGAAATTTTCAAAGAGTAAATTATAATATTATTTGAAATATTGAATGTAACACACTCTAATGGCATCTATATTAAAGTTATCAATATTGTTATGGATTCATTATGAGAAAATATATGGTTGCCATGAGATAAAATAGCAAAATCAGAAGATACACAGTTAGAATCAATTTTATCCACATTTTTTATCCTCATTCAGTTTGCTTCTCTTGCCTGGAAAGTGAAAACAGGATGTATTTGTTTTCTGTCATCTATAAAGCCTTCAGAGAACACAAGAACACAGATACAGGGCCAGTGAGAAAGCTCAGTCAGTAAAGGTACTTGTCACTAAACTTAATCACCTGAGTTTATTCCCTGGGACCCACATATAGAAGGAGAGAACAGACTCCCCCAAATTGTCCTCTGGCATGCACACACATGCCATAACACATTCATACTCACACAGGCACACATGGGTACACAAAATAAAACTTTGTAATGTAACTTAATTTTTAAAAGAAATATAGATACAACTTCTGTTTTCCAACAATTTATGGTATCCTCAGCAAAAAAAATGATAACTTATATAAAAAGCAAAAATAAACATAAGAAAAACAGCTGTGGAAATTATATTGACTTATTGCTCATCAGAGCTAAAAGACAGCAGGCATTATTTATTATTTTTTAACATAGGATCCCTTGGCATGGTGCTTTTATAATTAGAAACTATTCTCTGTTAGTCAGGTAACATAACCAGAAAAAGAGAATGAGAAAAAAGAGAGGAAAGAGAAATTACCATTATACAGAAATACTAGGAACATGGTTTTGTTTTGTTTTTTTCCCTTTTTTTAGCTATAAAAAAAAACCTGTCCTAGCAAGGATTTGAGGAAAATAATCTTCCACACACAACATTGATAGGGAATAAATTAGTCTAGCCAGAATAGAAATTAGTTTGGAGGCTCCTCAAAAAATGGAAAACAGAGTACCAGTTGATCCAGCTCTACCATTCCCGAGTATACTGCAGAGAGACTTGTACATCGTATTTACTGCGGTGCTGTTCACGATGGCACATTAATGGGATCAAAAGAGATGCCAGCCATGAAAGATGTGATGTATAGACTATCAACTTGAGAGCAGGGAGAAAGTGAAGGGACTTGAGGATATGGGAGGGCTGAAGTGAGGAAAGAGAGGGGACAAGTCATGTAGTACTATTTCAATTAAAAACACTAAAAATCATGACAGTTAGGGTGTTCGGCCATCCGATCACCAGAGTAGGTCAGTTCAGGCTTTCTCTCGACCATTGCCAGTAGTCTATTGTGGAGGTATCTTTGTGGATTTCTGGGGATCTCTCTAGCACTTTGCTTCTACACCCTAACTGTCGTGATAGAACTCTCATCCAATGACTGATGGAAGCAGATGCAGAGATCCACGGCCAGGCCCCAGGTGGAGCTCCAGGAGTTCAATCGGCGAGAGAGAGGAGGGATTATATGAGCAAGAGATATTGAGATCATGACTGGAAAAAGCACAGGAACAAATAGCCAAACTAGTCGAAACACATGAACTGTGAACCAATAGCTGAGAAGCCCCCATGGAACTGGACCGGGCCCTCTGGATAAGTGAGACAGTCGATTAGCTTGAACTGTTTGGGAGGCCCCCAGGCGGTAGGACCTGGACCTGTCCTTAGTGCATGAGCTGGCTTTTTGGAGCCTGGGACCTATGCTGGGACACTTTGCTCAGCCTAGGTGAAGGGAGGAGGGGACTGGACCTGCCTCAGCTGAATCTACCAGGCTGAGCTGAATCCCCAGGGGAGACCTTGCCTTGGTGGAGGTGGGAATGGGGGGTGGAGTGGGGGGGGGGTGGGGGGGGGGGAGGGGGGTAGGAGGGAGGACAGGGGAATTAAATTAATTATAAAATTAAAAAAATAAATAAATAATAAAAATAAAAACATTAAAAATAATAAAGTAAAATAAATACATGTAAGTAGAGGGGGCACTGTTTGGGAGGAGGAAAGGGGCTGGCAAGAAGAGGAAGGAAGAACAAGAAAGGGAAATAGAAGTTTGGATATGATTAAAGCACATGATGTGTAGGTATTAAAACCTTATAATGAAACCAAATTAATTAGCACAACTAATATACAACAATGAAAACTGAAGGCAAAAAACCATATTTTTAATTACATCATTGAAAAAGAAAAGCAAGTGGTACATTTAGAAATATAGTTATTTTTACAATCATGTAAGTAGTTATGGCTACACACTGCAGATAAAAATCCCCTTTGTAAGCAGTTTTCTCACTAGAAGAGAAATAACGACTTGAATGTGTTTAAGTTATTCTTAGAGAATTTACCATGACTACATGTTAATGGGGCTGGAAATCAGTCAGGTTTGTCTAACCTAGTATATACTTTATGTTGTTATATTGATCTACCTTTGTGAGATCAATGGATTACAGGAACTTAGGCCAGGGTATCTGGGCTCTTTGACTAATCATGTCAACTATTGTGGAACACTATCTCTGGGTATGACTGTCCTGAAATCAGAATGGCTCTGATTACCTATATAACATCCCAGCAAGATTGAACACTCTAAAATCCCCTCACAGGGAGGGGATTGTCATGAGGCACAAACATACAAGGTCCCTGTTCCCGAGAATATGTAAGTGATTAATAGTCACTGAAGTAGAAGGCAGACTTTGTTCAGCTGTGTATCTATCCACAAGTTGTACATGTTCTGTTGTTCTTGTACACAACCCCTGACCCATGCTCCTATAAGTAATATCAGTTAAGCTCATGTGTTTACCAAGGTAGAATTGAGAATGAGAACAGTGTGTTTGCTCTGTGGTTGGCACTCTACCTGGAATGAACAGACATTATAATCATGTCTCCCCAGAAACTTAATACAACAAAAGTATATACATGGAAGTATCAAGCATACACAGGGACAGAAATGTCCCCATATGTTTGAAAAGCATCTAAAATTATTTTGAATTACAATATAAAGATGGGGTTGGTATTTTCTACCCATTCTACGACAATAAAGAAACTAATATTAAAAGAAAAGAAACTGAAGTAAAAGAATAAACAGCCAAACTTGAATATGAAATGCTGATCTCTTCCCACTGGAGCCATTTCTTTCTCATACTTAAATATCAAAGAGAAATCTTAAGAGTTCACATACAAGGGTATCTATGCACACAGTATTATGACTTATACCATGAAACCTATGTCTAATAACAAAAAAAAATCAGCCATTTAGACTGTGGTTTATTCATCATTGTTTTTCCATGTCATCTACCTAGATAGTCAGAGAACAAAATAATCTAACCTGAAAGTGGGGTCATGTAGACAAATTGCTAAATGGTCTTATTAAATAAAAAAACCCAGAGCCAGATATTGGGGTTAAAACCTGAGAGATCAGAGAAATAGGAAAAGCCACAAGCCAACCTCATCTTACTGACCCTCAGCTTCCAAAAGAGAGACCTGCTTCCTCTATACCCACGCCTATATGCCTTTCTGTTCTCTATCTCATTCGCTCTCTCTGTCCAGCTACCTCCAGACCTTTATGGTTAACTAGTGTTTCAATTTAAGGCATGTGCCACCTCACCTGGCTCTGTTCCCAGTGTGGCCTTAAACTCACAGAGATCCAGACAGATCCCTGCCTCCCAAATGATAGAATTAAAGGCATGTGCTACCATTGCTTGACTTCCATATTTAATATAGTGGCTGGCTTTTTTCTCTGATCCTCAGATAAACTTTATTGGGCTGCACAAATAAAATATCACCACAGGGTCGGTAGATACAAATAAAGAAAAGGAGGTTTATTGATTAAATCTACCACAAATCATAAGAGCCTAGTTGTGAGCTCTTTTATCATAAAGAAATTTGAATGGTATAGGCTGTGTACCTGGCAACAGAAAAAAGATATATTTTCTCACTGTCTAATGCTGCTTTGGTCAGGGGTGTGGGAGCAGAGGGTGGAACACAGAAATGCAAAAATGTCAGCCAAGTCAATTATATTTGTTATCCTTATCAAATTTCCTCAAGCAAAATGATTTCTAGAAAATATCAGTGGGCCATATAACAATGTTTGCCTCTTCTTGCAAGGACAAATTGATTCAGAATTTATGTTAGGCATGTGATGTTATCTATGATTGTCAGATGAAATGTAGGGGTCTAGAGTTCAGGAGAAAAACATTAAGTCTTCTTTTTTCTTGGAAGCCACTGTGGAGTAGAGTGGGAAAACACAGCAAAATTATAGCTTGTCTTTGATCTGACTGAGAACTAAATTACAGTGTAATTGTGAGTAGAGAACAATATCTGAGAGCTGTCCTTATGATCCCAACTGTTCTCCTGTCTGAAACTTGAGAGATAGTTACCCTGGTGTAGCCCAGGTGGAGAGAAGACAATCTTAGATTAGACTACAAGTAGGAAAATAGTGGCTCAGTATGCTCAGAAAGTCCTAAGTTATACGTTTCTGACAAGTACTATCCAAGGCAGAAATTCACAGTTGTGTGTTCTCAAACATAAAAGGTTTGTACTGTATCCTGAGCGCGTCACTGTTGCACTGGCTTTGGCAAGTTAATTAATGATTTTAAACTTTATTTCATCATCTGCAAAGTAGGAATGCTGCCACGAGGGTATTAAGCAAATTAATGCCAAGAAGACGGCTTATCCTTAGTAACCAGCGTGAAATAAGCCTTCCATAAATGTTCATTATTACTAACAGTCAAAAATAGGAATAAATCATTAAGACTGCTATCTCAATTACTTTTCTTGTTGCTGAAACCAATGCTGAGAAGAAGTAACTTTAAGAAAAAAAAAAAAGAATGGTTTGACTCTTTGTTTGAAAGGATGGGGTCCACTATGGCACAGAACTCACGGCATCAGGAAGGCAGGAGCAGAGGCTTCTGGTCACATCGCATGCACAATAAGGAAACCAAGAGTGGACTGAAAGTGGAGCCTGGGTTCAACATATTAAGGCTCACCCCCAGAGTTACACTTCCTTGAGCAGGGCTCCTCCTCCTAAAGGTTCTAAAACTTCAGAAACACCCCCACTAGCTGGGGAATACTTATTCCAACACGTGAGCTTATGGGGGGTGGTTCACATTCAAGCCATGTTCAGGGGTTATCAATTTATAAAACTCTGTACATTAATCTAAATTATAAGTAACAAGTAACTGTTTTCAAACACCAGCCTAAGTTGCTCCCCAACTGAAATTCAGTAATTTCTAGGTGGAGTACGCAACAGGTGGAGGTAGACACCCGAGTCACAAAGGTCTGAGTAAAGGTCGGATTGGCTGAGTAAGTCATTCACTCTAAGTCTCAGATCTCTTTCTCACATGACAATCATAACATCTATATGGTAATAACTTCTCTGTTGCTGTGATAAAATACCACAACCAAAAGCAATTTAAGGAAGAAAAGGTTCATTTTAGTTAACAGCTCCGCAGAGATAAGAATCCATATGACAGGGAAGGAAGGGCGGCAGAAGCAGGAAGCAGGAGATCACAGTTCATCCACACACAGGAAACAGAAAGAGAGACGGGAGAGGGGGGGGGGATAAGGCTCTCAACCCTCAATGTCCACTCCTCACCACCAATGACTTACTCCCTTCAGATACCTCCTAAAGGCTTTATAACCTCCCCAAAGAGCACCACCCACTGGGGGACATAATATTCAAACATGAGAGGACATCTCTCATTCGCACCATGACAAAAGATTGCAAAGCACAATTCTGAGGGGAAAATGCGATGATGAGTTCTTAGCTAACAATTTGACACTAAAGACTTAAATGCATTTTGTTTTAAATCTTGATGTCTAAATCAAGAACTAACTTGATATGCAGGAAATCAAGATCTTAGAAATGAATGACATTATATGGAAAGCGCGGGGCACACCCTCTATATCAAGTGGTGTCTGCTCTCCAAACTTGGCCAAATACACTTGGCTGTAGCAGTTAATCAAAGATATATGACTACTGGGGGGAAAGTCTGAGCCTGATTTAATTTGCTAAAAGGCTACAGAAATATGTTTTTAACAAGAATTTTCAAATTTATTCCTAAAAATAAAGTATACTATCATCCTAACTTCCCCATTCTACCATGATCCAACAAAGAAACACTCCTTAGGCTTCTCATGAGCCAGTAAAAAAAAAAAATCATAACACTATTAAACTCTCCATGAAAAAGGGACAACTGAATTTAGGATCTCTGAACCTAACACCCTTTGGGGATGGGGAGACTTGGACTGGAATCCTAAGCAGAAAAGCCAGGTTTCATATGCCACACAGAGGACAGGCAATTTCAGGTTTCTAGGGACATTTTCTTTTTCTTAATATTACACATTTTTTGTTGCAAGTATATACAAGCATGATAAATAGAGGAACATGTAATGACCATTAGGATTATAATATGTGTATAAAGAACCCATCGAAACAGTCTCTGCAAATAAAAGACCGTATAAATGCTAATAGCCCCACCTCTTATGGGTAATAATAATGTGTCATCTGGCTGAAATAGTTTCTTAAGTACTTTATGTTCTCTGCTGGACTCAAGTCATTAATCCCATTTATACAGTTAACGGGGAAGTCCTGTGTCCAAATTAAGGTCCTGAATGGAAATACTGGAACTAATGACAAAGGGGAATAATTTTTTCACTACAGCTATAACATTGCCTTGTTAAATAGTATTTTTTGACCCTGAACTTTACTTGGAATGCTGAACACTCTAACCTGAAAAGACAGACTTTGTACTCTTACATCAATACTGTGTTCAGGGTGGTCGACCCACATCGTAAGTTCTGCCCAGTCACCTCCCTTCTCTAAAGCACCCATATTCCCGTAGGTGTATGAAGGTTCTCAACTTTTGTGATGTGTCTATCAATCAGTACAGTGACTCTGCACACCATACCACACTTCCCAAACTCTTTAAAATGGTGCATCTCTAGTCTGCTCCTTCTTCTTTGTGAGCTACATTGACAGATGGTATACAGCAAACAGCAGGATCAGCCTCCTAAATATACCAGCAATGGAGTTTCTGGTAAGGTGACAAGTTACAGGCTAGTTCTCTTTATCTTTCAGGTAGATGAAGAAGTAAGAAGTATTATTAGATAATTATTCAGAATTATTAACAAATACATGAAAAAGAAGGAATGGATGGAGGACAAGGAAAGAAGATATCCTGTAGAGTAACCACTTGATGTGAAAGTTCCCTGAGAACCCTGGATGGAATAACCCTCCCCAGATCCCAAAGCTTTTCTACCAGAATCTGCCACGGTCTCCATATCTACATGGTTTGGAAACAAAAACTGTGAAACAGTACAGAGCATCAACCTTCTTCAAGGAACCACTTGGGGTTGGGGAAGCTTTGAGCAGCATTGATAGTCCAGTCTCTTCATAAGGTAATGGGGTGCAAGCTGGGTGTTTAAAGAGAGATTATGCATTGTTGCTGTGCTTCCAAAAAGAGGATCCTACAAAAAACCACTTCGTTCTTGTTCTGCAAATCACAAGCCTGATTGGACTGGGAGATTTTGGTGGAGAAGCCTAGAACAGCTTAAATGACTGCTGTTAGCTGGTCTGCAAGTGTACATCCCCTGGGGGAAAGTGGGCTCCAGCCTGTGTGTGATTCCTTATGATGAATATACATCATAAAATGAAGCAAAGCACCAATAATAATTCTACTGGAATGATAGGCACAAGCTGTGACTCTCCTACTCAGAGAAGGGCATATGGAAACTCTGAGAACAAAAAATATTGCTAAAGTAGGGAGTGACTTCAGCCAGGCTGCAAATTCTAGGAACCTACACAAGCACAAACTGGCTTCTGTGGTAGTTAGCCTTCTCCTGGAAAACTATCATAACTGTTTTTCTTAAGGAAGCAGGAAGGGGAGGGAAGGAGGGGAGAAGGGAAGGACAAAAAAGTACTTTAAGATGCATAAAAAATTACTAAAAATAAATGATATAAAAGCCCCCCAATTCCATAAATCACCAGTGTGGGTAAACGAGATAATACTATTTGGAAAACATCATTCTCCACATTTTCGTATTTTTTAAAACATGAGAAAATGGCTAGAATGAAAAATAATTTCATGAAGAAAACATTATGTGAGATAATCTTAATAAAAGACATTGGGTTTAATTTTGAATAGCAGATACATAAGAAAAGGAAGTTGAAATGTTAAGCTACCCATAAAGTCTTCTTATTACAGAAAAAGACTGGTTTCTATTTCCAAATTCCCCAGGTCCCTGTGACAACAGCACAACTGATCTGACTCTGGCCCAAATCCATCCCATTGTCAAAATAATTCGGACTAAAGAGAAGTTGATTTTCAATTAAAATTGGCCTTAGGAAAGTCTGAGGAGCCTCAAAATAGTCCCTCTATACCTAGGACTTTCCTATAGACCTCCAACAGGGTCTTCTATATTTATCTTCAGTCACTTGGATAGTGGAACGTTCCTGTCAGAGTCAGCATGTGGCTGAGAGTGGTGTAGGGCTTTCTTCCTGGATATAAACCTTCCTGTCTTGCACCAATAATATGGTCAGGAAACCAGAGCCCTGAGCGACAAGACCAGAACATTCCCCCACCAGCCCCTGTTTTTGTGTGTGTGTGTGTTTTTAAGGGGGCAGGTTATTTCACACTAGCTTTCCCATTGAACTCCCTACACCCCTTTTACTGAAAATAGATTCTCTTTCTTGTAGCATGAATCTTAGAAGGTCTTATTAATAAAATCAAACCCGAGGCCAGTTATTGGGGTGAACACTGGAAGGTCAGAGAGACAGAATAAGCCACAGCTATCTCACCTCACCGGATCCTCAGCTGGTCTTGTTTCCTCAGACTGGATGCCCCGAGCCCTCATCCAGAATGGGTCTCAGCTGAACTGCTGCTAGAAGCCTGAAAGCTTAACCAGCCACATGCTTCTCCAGGCCAAAGGCCTGCTCAGGCCAAATGCCTCGAGTTTCTGGTCCTCACGCCTTATATACTTTTCTGCTTTCTACCACCACTCCCTGAGATTAAAGGTGTGGCTTTCTGGGATTAAAGGCATAGGTCACCATGCTTGGGTGTATCCTTGAACACATGAATTTCTGCCTCTGGAACGCTAGGATTAAAGGCGTATGCTACCACTGCCTATCCTCATGTTTAATATTGTGGCTGTCCTGTTCTCTGACCCCAGATAAGTTTATTAGCATACACAATATTTTGGGGAACACAATACCACCACACTTTCTAACATAATATATCCTGATTATTGTTTCACCTCTGTAATAGGTGTTTTCTTTTGGGCCACCAACCAGCTCCCAAATCATGACATGGAGACTTCTTATTAGTTATGAATGCTTGGCCTTAGCTTAGGCTCATTTTTTGCTAGCTCTTAACCTGTTTCTCTTCATCTGTGTTTTGCCTTGAGGATTTTTACCTTTCCTTCTGTCTATCTTACTTTCATTGCCCCTTTCGTGTCCAGCTGGCTGCTGCCTGGCTTCCGGCCCTACCGTGTCCCTCTCTTTCTCTGTCATTCTCTCTTCCTTCTTCTCTTCATCTTCTAGATTTCTCCTTTTTATTCTCTGTGCCCTCCAGGCCCGCCTATCCCATTCCTGACTAGCTATTGGCTGTCTTACTTTTTATTAGACCAATCAGGTGCCTTAGGCAGACAAGGTGAAACAAATGCAACCCATCTTTACATAATTAAATAAATGTAGCACAAACAAATGCAACACACCTTTACATCATTAACAAGGCAGCAGAAACAAATGTAGCACACCTTTACAGAGTTATATTCCACAGAATAAAAAAAGTAATACATCTTTACATAGTTAAATATTCCACAACCCACCTCCCTCTACTCCACCCAGTCGTTCTCTACCTCTCCTTACATATAGATTCACCCCCTTTCTCTCATTAGAAAACAAACAACCTTCTAAGGGATGAAAATAAAATGTAATAAATAAGATAAAACAAAACAAGCACATCAAAATAGAACAAAACAAACAAAAAGAAAGAAAAGAGCCCATGAGGAGGCACAAGAAACAGAGACCTTGGTGTGCTCAGGAATCCCATACGAACACAAAACTGGGATCCATAATATATGTGCAAAGACCCTATAGGGTAAAAGAGAGAAGAAGAATGTAAATAAAATAAAATAAAATTTAAAATATTGAGAGATAATTTAAAGAAAAAAAACAAAAGAAAGCCCACACATGACATTGTGAGACAAGGAATTTCCAAAGATGCTATTGAGTTAATTTTGTGTTGGCCATCTACTGCTGAGCATGCAGCCTACACTTAAGAGTAGTTTGTTTCCACAATGACACTCCCTTGGAGAAAACTAAATCTTCATTTCCAAGTGGTTATCAATTGAAGATTCCCTCTGGGTTAGTGATGAGGGCATGTGTCCACTTCTCCTTTTAGCTGTAGGATCCCATCTGGTATATAACTGTGTGGGCCCTATGCATGCTGACTCATTCTCTGGGAGGGAGTTCACATGTGGTTTAACCATGTTGATTTAGAGGACCTTGTTTTCTTTATGTCCTCTATCCCCTCTGCCTCTTATACCTTTTCTTGTAGCAAGCTTTTTAGACTACCAACTCCAAAATAATGACATGGCACTTCTTTCATTATTTATGAAAGCTCAGCCTATAGTTTAGGCTTGTTCCTAACTAGCTCTTATAACTTAAATTGACCCATTTATATTAATCTATGTTCTGCCATGTGGCTGGTGGCTATTACCTCTCCTCTTCCTACCTAACTTCTTCCTACCTAGGTATTGTCCATTCAGCTCTTTATTAAACCAATCACAGTGACACATCTTCACACAATGTAAAGGAATATTCTACAACATTTTCTGTCTCCTATTCTGCAGGGTTTCCTGAGCCCTGAGTGGAAGGGTTTGATGGAGAGCTTTCATTTAGGGCTAAGTTTCCCAAGGTTTCTTACTCTCTGCATAATGTCTGGCTGTGGGTCTCTGTATTTGTTTCCATCTGCTGGAAGCTTCTATGGTAATGGCTGAGCAAGGCACTTGTCTGTGAGTATAGTGGAATGTCATTAGAAGTCACCTAATTGCTATTATTATTTTTTTAGACCAGTAGCGTTTGGTCTTACTCTAGGTCCCTGGGCTATCTAGTCTCAGGTTCTTGGTCACGCAAGCAGTGTCAAGTATGGTATCACTCTCTTTGAATTGGGCCTTAAGTCAAATCAGTAATTTGTTGGTTACACCCACAAGCTTTGTGCCACCATTGCCCTAGAATATCCTGCAGGCAGTGTAGAATTATAGATCAGAAGGTTTGTGGCTGGGTTGACATTTACATTTCTTCTTTGGTAGCTTGTAGAATACGTTCCTGTACCAAAGACACTAGCACATGGATGTAATGGCTCCATGTAGGCATGAGCTTGAACTCTCCATGTTCAGCTAATTATGTAGATGATGTTATTTCATTTAGGTTGCCTTCATATATGTACTTAGAAAGTTTCTCCTGTTTCAGGTTCCCATTTTACTCCTCAAATGGCCCATAGTTTAGCTGTCTTTCCCTATATTCCCTTCCCCTTTCCTCTCCTCTCTCCCTCTCTCCATTTGATCCTCCCATTCCAGCCCCACCCCCATCCACTCATAGTTTTATCTATTCTATTTCCTTTATCTAGTGAAATCTATCTGTCCTCCCCTGATCCCTTACTACATACTTATGCAGTAAATATGTGGTTCTATGGATTGTAGCTTGCTTATCATTGACTAATCAACTAACATCTGCATATATGTAAATATATTTCGTAATTGTTTTCTAGGTCTGCATTACCTCACTCAAGATGATGTTTTTCTAGTTCCATCCATTTATCAGTTCATGTAATTTCATTTTTTAATGGTTGAGTAATACTCCATTGTGTAAATGTACCACATTTTCTTTATCCATTTTTCTGTTGAGGAACATCTAGTTTGTTTCAAATTTCTGACTATTTTGAACAGGGCAGCAATGAACATGGTTGAGCAAGTGTCTCTGTGTTAGGATGAACACATTCAAATCTTTAGCATGGAGAAATGATACAATATTTGGTTTTTATCTTATTGAATCCAAATTTCTATGCTGAAGCCCAGGATCCTCACTTTAGTAAATCCTAGTGGAACTTACCAGAAAGTCAACACAGCCAATTATTAGGAAAGCTTCAGTCATACATTCATCACATCATCACTCCCAGAAGAAGTGTGGACGCTATGATTCAAGGGAACAGAGGAAGAACAGGTGAGAGGGGTATTGTAGCGCCAGTATCCAACTTTGTGGGAATATGAAATGAATAAGTCTTGCATAAACCTGTCTCATACTACATGCTCCGTAAATGATTGGTCATACATGTATGGATGTCTATGTTCTTATTCTCCTTACACCTGACTCTTGTTACTATGTAAGCAAAGATGACTCATGTCTAACAGATGAACCAGACCAAAGATAGATACAGCTCCACAATTTGACAGTTGTGACATCCACCAGGGTTCTCTATCCACCTATGTTGTCTATCACCAGACTCCCAATATTCCTGGGGCCTTGTCGTATCTGACCCTCATCCCATGGACTACTAAATGTGCTTCCAACTTACCTTTCTTTGTTTCTGCTAGTCTGGAACTCCTATGTTCAAAACCCACTTAGAAAATAACTGTTTAAGAATTCGTCACCACATAGAAATCACAATAATTGTACATACAATGAAATTTTGGAGTCACCAACTCAGGAAAATTAAATGGCCTTTTCAAATGATCAACAAAGCAAAATATCATTAATAAGAGGAAAGTTACAATGAATTTGTTTATTATGAAGAAATAGGAAGAGTAATGAATATAAAAATACAAAGCCATTGATCAATATTTCTATAAAAATATAAATACTTGATAACTACATACACATATATTTATTGCTATATGTGATTATAGTTATAACTATATATTCATATACCTGCTCATATAAATTCATGAATAACTATGGTTATAACTATAAATATGTATATGTATGTGTATGTTCTTATAGGATCTATAAAAGTGTCTCTCTCTATAACTTTCTCTAATTTCATTTGGAGAAGGTGGTTTTTAATTAATAATAACATTTCATATGTACAATAATTTTAAATGCATAACAGTACTTAATTCAAAAAAATCACTAGAAAAGGCTGTGTCATGTCTAAATTAAGACAAGTACTTCTTTCCAAACATGTCAGTTGACAAACATTTCCAATAACAATAGCCTTTATGACTATGTCTAGGTGGCTGAGATAAGCTGAAAGTCAGTGTAAAACACAACTTGCCCAGCTTCAATCACAAGCATCAGGACATTCCACGGTTATCAGATTCTGTGCTCTGGTCACTCAGTTATGACACATACTCTCTATCTTCTGATCAACACTGCACAAAAAAATACATCCTCTTGTGCATGCAAATGTGCCCAGAGCTACTTAAACTCCTTTTCTCTCTCTCTCTCTCTCTCTCTCTCTCTCTCTCTCTCTCTCTCTCTCTCTCTCTCTCTCTCTTGTTTCCTCCTGTAACAGCGTTCTTAATCACTGTTTTATCCACTCTGGCAAAAGCCCTGGAGTTTCCATGACATCAAAAAGAAATCTGGAAATTTATTATGTCTGTATCTCAGTGTCTAACATTTAAACAACACTCAAAAGTAAAGACATGATTGTAAAATAGGGACTGGTTTTGAAAAGAAAGGGGATCAGTGTCAGGGCAGGCTAGCAGGAGTGAATACAACCAAAATGCGTTGTATTATTTATGTACATGTATTCGCATTTCATTCTATTGGCTGATGCAATACCTGACAAGACAAACTTTAAGAAAGAAAGAGTTTATTTGGCTTATAATTCCAGACCACAGTCCACCATCGCAGGGATGTCAAAAAGGAACTTAAAGCAGCTAGTCACATCAACCACCAAAAAGAAAGAGCAGAGAGAAATGAATGCATTCAAACATGTCAATGCTCAGCTTGATCTCCATATTTACAGAGTTCATGATCCTGTTTCTACAGAATGACGCTGTCCACAGTGGACTGGATCTTTCTAAATCAATTAACAACTGGTCAAGACAATCCCCCACACATAAGCTCACATGCCAATCTGATCTAGCCCCTTCATTGAGACATTCTTTCCAGGTGATTATAGATGCATCAAGAAGACAATTAAAATTAATCATTTCAGCATGTTAAAAAAAGCTATTTCTTGATGTCTTTGAAACTGACAAATTTCCAGTTTATGTGAAGTGTGATTTTAATGCCATATCTCTTCTCAATCATTGTTTTCTTTTGAGATTTCTTGGATCAAAAAACTCTATCCCTCTATGTATTTAACGTTTTTCTTTGCACCGTGCTATCTCTAGAAAGATAAGTACATAGATAACAGGGTAAGAAGTAATGTTGCTCCCTCTTCCACTCAAAGGAGAGGATAAAGAAGAGGTCAGAGCTTTGTCCAAATTACTCTAAAGGTGTCCCAGGCCTTGTCTGTGGCTCAAAGGGCTTTCTCCTTTCTCTTCTAGGTAAGCTATTTATATTAATTAACATTCCACCACTGAAACAAAACATCAAGACAAAAAAGTTCAAGTGGAAGGGAGATAGGTTTGGGCTCCTGCTTTACATACAGGATCATCTGGTCCCATTGCTTTAGGTCTAAGGTGAGGAAAACCATGGCAACAGGAGCATGTGGTTGAGGATGATGACTGCATGGCAATCGGGAAACAGAAAGAGAGGAGAAAGGCCAAGGAAGAAGATACTGCCTTCAAATGTACAGTCAGATGACGCACTTCCTCCAGTTACACCCTAGATCCTAAAGTTTCCTTCAGCTCCCCAAATAATCCACCACTGGGGTCCAAGCTTTCATCATATAAGAATGTGGCATACAATTCCTTCTTAAATCATAACACCTTACCACTGTAGTTACCGTAAATAGAATACTAGGGTTTATGCTGATGTTTGAAAGTCAAAATGTTCAAACAGAACTGCCATCAATGGTATCTGGGGTGGTGATGGCTTAGAAGCACATTTATGTGTCAAAGTCAGTGCAGGAAGGAAGGGAACATATGCCTGGCTACTAGAGGAATGCTACCATGTGGTCTTCCATCATCATGTCTTTAAAAGCAATTTCAAGAAGACAATAATGATAATGGTCCCTTTAAAATCCTCCCCAATTTGTATCACAGAGCATCATTGCCTTTGTCATGGTGTTGCAATTGTATATGATATTTAAAGTCAAATCGACAGAGCCAGAGTCATCAACTGAGATTTTTTTTTTGAAAAATTATTGAAGACTGAATTCCTTATCTGGAATAACATATTCTTATCTTGTATACCAGATATAAGAGTAATGATGTTTGCTATAAAAAGAGAGATACTGCAACAATTATAATACTAGATATCTAAGATAAAACAATGCTACATTTTAGGGTCCAGGGTTTGCCAGGAGCTAGGATGATGACATCATTTCCCCTAACTGCAATTTCCACTCCAAGAACCTCAAAAGCCCAAGCTTGAGACAGATTATAGACTTTTAAAGTATCTTAAAAAATCAAAAGCATGTCTTCCTTTTTATTTTCCATTTGAGTATCTATTTTAAATAATGAAGGAAACTGGAAAATATTCAAGACAATGAAATGAAAATCTCTGTACCTCAACACTAACAACCATTCAATAAATATTAATGATCATCATCATTATATTTGTCTGGGCCCAGTTACTTCTTAGAAGTAACCAACACTGGATATCTGGATTTCTTTCATATCTACAGCCCAAACTCTAATCTCTTCTTGTCTTACAAATAATCTCTCTGTGGTGGTTTGAATGAAAATGGCCCCCATAGGCCTATAGGGAGTGGCACTATTAAGAGATGTGGTCATGTTGGAGTAGGTGTGGCTTTGTTGGAGGAAGTGTATCACTGAGAGTGAACTTTGAGGTTTCAGATGTTCAAGCAAAGCCCAGTGTCTCACACTTTTTATGCTTTCTGCTGACCAGATGTAGAACTCTCAGCTACCTCTCCAGCACCATGCCTGCCTACATGCCACCATGCTTCTCACTATAAAAATAAAGGATTATACCTCTGAACTGTAAGCCAGCCCCAATTAAATGTTTTCTTTTATAAGCATTGTTGTGGTCATGATGTCTCTTCATAGCAACAGAAACCCTAAGTAAAACACTCTCTGCACCCTTTTTAACCTTTAGCGGGTGGACCTCCCTCCTCCTTCCTATCCTCCCATTTTTATTACTGAACCCTCACGCCTATGTTCTTCCTAGCCTTGAATTTGGAACAATCACTCTGATTGTACTGATGATACTTGGCAAGTCATGAGAATGTGACTCAAAACCTAATGGATGTTGCACTGGTACACAGTAGAGGAAGGACTTCAGAATGGATTCATTGGGACATAATGGAGGAATGATTTGAGAATCTGAAAAAAATATTTTAAATATGATTCTGTGTATCTTAACTGGATCAACTCATTTTTTGAGAGTTGAGCAAAGGAAGAGATAAAAGGTCTTGATTAAGTTTGAAAGGAATGTTTTTCATGTCCTGTTTGAAGGCTGTGCTTTTGTCCTGCCAAAAGAACATGACCTTTTAAACAATCCAAGATTCTCATTTGTCCCATGGTGTATTTTTCACTGGAAAGACAAGCTTGCTCCAGTTGATGGTTTTGTAGGTCCCCTCTTTGGGACCTGATATCAGGCAAAATATATCTCAGTTTCACAAAAGTGCTTCTCATATCAGATTATTTATTTGTCTAGAACTCAAGACAAAGTCCTGGAGGAGGTTCTGTGAAGGCTGAGCAAGATAAATATTATCTCTGGCTTTTGTTGCTGTCAAGATATCTAATAATGAAACTCCATAAAAATGAGAGAGTACTAGTAAAATGACATTGAATGACAGAATCATTTAGTGGTAGAGAATAAGAATAAGTTTGAGTCAATTCTTTCTCTTATTTCTATTGATCCAGAGGTCCCAATTTTCATTTATCATTAGATAAAAATTTAATGTAGATTAGAAATTCCTTGATCAAGGATGTCTCCAGGAGATGTGCCAAGAAAACCAAAATTGGTGTTACATTATTTTTTTAACCAACTCACTGTTATTTTTTAACCAACACTTCTCACTTAGTAGATCCCAGAAAGTGATCTCGCTAGCAGAAGCTTTAAACTCCAACAAATTGATTGCACTGAACAACAAACTAATCTCGTACACCTAGACATGACTGCTAGAACTCAATCTACAAAGATGCAAAGTGGTGGCTATAAATGTGGCCAAGGGTAAAATATGCAGCACAACTTGTGCCCTAGAGCAACATGACCTGCATGCAGAGCATCCATCAGGCACCAGTGCTAACTTTATAACGAACTTAAGGAGAGATGAGTTATAGGGTCAGAGAGGTCTCTTGACAGGAAACACAGCACATTAGCTCTTTGCCCCTTTACTATCTGATAGCAAAGACCAAAAGACATATGTGAGGAAGAAACAAATAGGAAAGAAACCGTGAACAACAACAAAATCCTACATGTTTATTCCCTGCATTGTATTTACATTTTCCCTTCTAACCCTCTTCATTTGTTTGCTTGGAATTTAAGTCTTTCATTTTGTGGTAATTTGAAAGAACAGCAAATAGTAATGTGTTTGGATTTTTTTTGTTATCTTCAGTGATTCCAACAAAAGCATAAAAAAGAGGCTCTTGCCTAAGCTACTAAATACAGTTATATTTCACAAGATAACTCTGAGCAGAAACTCTAAAGTCTCCTTTTTTCTAGGCCTTTTCACTATCTCTCTACATTGAGATGTCCATTAAAAACAATCATCAGCATTATTTCTTACTACAGGGAATGCTTTAGAGTTTAAAATTGTCAAGCAGTAAACTACTATTGTAGCTTTTGGGGGCAAATTATATTATATCTTGAGACACCCAAAAATTTCTCCTCTAGATAAATTCTTTTCAGGGTTTTTAACTATTTTGCACGCCTGCTACAATGACCTTATAATGACTCAAGCACATATTGGCTCAAGAGAAAAAGTAAAGAATGAAGCCACTCTGTATTCATAATCTTCACTCTGCTCCAACAATGAAGGCTTAATTCATCACCAAGCCATTCTTCCCCTTAGACTAAGTTACCTCTCAGGAGCTGCTATGAATGTCATGCAAATAAATTCTTGGCAGGTCACGCCACTAGTTGAGAGACATACACAAATTCTTACTTAATCCCCTTCCTCACACTCTATCTCAGTATCCTTCATTTCCAACCATATAATGAATAGCAAGTATATTTTCCCTGCTGCCCTTTTATCAGTGACATCATCTTTGCCACCTTAAATCTGGAGCTAGGTTGTTCATTCAATTAGCAGGAAATGCTAATGACAATAAAGTCTTGAAAATTTGGTGCACAGTTCAGTGACGTCTGGCTATGGCCTCCTAAGTCAAAGTCTTACCACTAGCCCATCCAGGCACATCTTATAAAGTATCCTATATACACAAAGGGCACTCAAAAATAGTAATGTAGTGGTTCTTTGGACAATTCTAGGAATAACTGATCTTCTCAAGGGAAACCTATTTCAGCCACCTGGAGGTGACTTGAATCTGTCTTTTAGGAATTTGAACAAGTCTTGTTTGGGAGGGGAGGTTTTTCAGTTGTGGAAAAAAGAGGCAAATGCCATGGACATATCATGTAACCACACACTTAATTAGATGTGGTTTGGGTATTATACTAATATGCTTAAGTTTCTACTACAAAATATTGTAAATCAGATGGCACAAACAATATGCATTTATTTCTCATAGTTTTAGAGGTTGAACCTAAGACCAGTTATCTCAGTCAAGAGTGGAGGCTATCATCTCAGCTTCCTTCTCAATGTGTCAGAGACAGCAAGAGTGAGGGAAAGAACACTCCAGTGACTTTTGCTATAAGGACACTAATCCCATCATAAGGGTCCCACCCTAATGATTTCATCATTTCTGAAAAGCTCCATTTCCAAATGGCAGCACATTATAGGTTTGGGCTTCAGCATTTGAGTTTGTAGGGGACCCAGTCCAGTCCATAGAAGGAACTGACTGAGTAATGTAGAACCATTGAAGAAGGCCTAAGCCCAAGGAATTGAGAAGTCTTCTGCTTAGTGTAAAATATTGATATGCAAGGATAGCAGGGCTTTGAAAGGAGGAAAAAGGACACTTTCACATCTCAAAACACACTGATTCAGACCATGCCATTTGATATTTGCTTTTCATTAGTGATGATAAAGCAAGAAGGTGTTTAAATCAGAGTTAAGCGTGAGAAATGAAAAGAAAATATTCTCCATGTTAGCCATTGCAAAGATTCCTGCCCTTTAGGGGCTAGAGTCAGTGAAATACAAAGCTACACCTCACTAAGCCTTCTAGACCAAAATAAAAATGATTTCATATTCACCCATCTTCTCATTCAAATTTAAGACCTGAATTCCTTCTCAAACTTAAGATTTATTGTTATATAGGATGAATATTAATTTAATAGGTGTGGTGATACATTGTGTACCCTAATAAAATTTACCTGAAGATCAGAGAACAGAACAAGCCACTAGATTAAATATAGAGGCCAGACAGTGGTGGCACACAACTTTAATCCTAGCTCTTGGGAGGCAGAGATCTATCTGGATCTCTGTGAGTTCAAAGCCACCCTAGACTACATGATATTGACTCCATTTTGGAGAGAAACAGAGCCAGGCAGTGGTGGCACACATCTTTAATCCAAACACTTGAGATCTCATGACTTTGCTTGAGAAGCACACACACACCTTTAATTCCAGCACTAGAGAGGTTGAGATTGGAAGTGATATGGCCGAGTGGAGAAAGGTATACAAGGTGTGAGGAGACAGGAACTAGAAGCCTTTTTGGCTGAGGAAGCTCATTTGGCTAGAGACCTATAGGCTAAGGCCTTCCAGGCTTAGGAGTTGGTGAGGTAAGAGGTAGTAGCTGTGGCTTGCTCTGCTTCTCTGGTCTTTCAGTTTTCACCCCAATATCTGGCTCTGGGTTTTTTATTATAAGTCCTTTAGAAATTCGAGCGACAAATAGGCACCATCACTCTGATACCATGATGCTTTTGTTTTTGTAGCATAAGGTCTCTGCAAATGCTTGTCTAGCCTCAAATTTTCTGAGTAGTCCAAGTTGGTCTAGAATTCACACAATCCTTCTATCTCAGCTTTTCAAGTGCTGCAATTACAGGTATGCATCACCACTCCTGGTGCCTTTAAACAAAATTAATCTTGTTTAAGAAATACCAAGATTATGCATTTTTAACCTTTAATGATCTTCAGATCCTTGTTTTAGAACCTCAACATTTTTGCAAAGCTGGGGGAAAGGCATGGTTTATTTTAGTACAAGCCAAAACACTCACAATAAGTTTCAAGGTAAGTCATCTTTCTGGAGTAAAACCAGCAACACAATTAGCCTGGTATTCCTGTGGACTCTTCATCACAGAGCAGTAGCTTTCAGGAAGGTAGTGTTTAATGTTTTAAGTTAACCAAGAATGTCTCAGTCGGCCTCACATTAAATTTTCTTGGCTATGAGGAGCAGGTAGAACAAGAATAGCTGTGTTGTTCTTTGATAAACCATGATGATGTTTATATAGTCATGAAGAAACCAGCCGGCTGTTAGTTTTATTTAATTTATCTACATAGATAATAACAAAAAATGTGGAGGAATTTGTATTCTCATTATTCAATCCTCCATCATTTTTTACAGTTTGAGTAAATTTTTCTCTAGTTTTAAAGGATGGCATAATAGGTATTTTTGTATGTCTGAAAGAACAAATTGAAGGAGAAAATGCTAATGTAGACTCACAGTGTCAGTGGCTCAAATCCATGGACACTTGGCCATGTACTTGAACAGAACAGCGTGGTGGCAGGAATGTGTGGCAAAGGATGATCTCCCACTTGTGGTGAACAAGAAGCAAGAGAACAGAAAGGAGGGACCCATGGACCAGATATAACCTTCAATGGTATGAGCCTAGTGACATACTTCCTCCATCTAGAACCCAACTCCAAAATTTTCTGCCCCCTCCCCAAACATTGCTGCCAGCTTGGAACCAAGAGTTTAAAAGCAAGCTTGTGGAGAATAGTCAAAACACAACAGACAGTCAAGATTGTGGAAATAATGATAAAATACATTAAGGTGCAAATAAACTTTATTCATAAGGGTAGCTTCCATCTCAAAGCACCACAATGAAGAGTATGGAAAGTTTCTGTGCAAATTGCTCACATAATCAATCATTAGCAGAGACAAGTACCTTTGAATCTGTGAACCTGAGAATCATCAAGCTTAAAAACAGAATACCAAGCATATTTTGTGTAGTATGTGTGTGTGTGTGTGTGTGTGTGTGTATTATGTGTGTGACCTTTCCTTTCATAATTTTGAGAATAGAAACAGTATACAAAGGTTCTACTATGCTTACTGTGGGTTGCTAATTAATTTCCTCTAAAAATAGCAGCTATTACTCATTGAATGCATATTGGACTGGGAAGTACAATATACTCTTGAAATATTTAAACTCATCACCCCACAATTATTTTAGAGGGTGTACTATTATCGTCCTCATTCTATACTCAAGTAAGTGGAAAAAAGCCTATGGCCACAGAGCTGATACACTGCAGAGCCAATTTATTAATGTCATTCTACCTTTATAATGCTCCAGCATTCTGTACTGTCTTGGTTTGTTTACTATTGGTGTGATAAACACCATGGCGAAAATCAAGTTGAGGAGAAAATGATTTATTTGGCTTTTACATCCCAGTCAAAGTCCATCAGTGAAGGATTCCATGATAGGAACTAAAGGCAGGAACCTGGAGGTCGGAACTGAAGCAGAGGCCATAAAGAAATTCTGCTTACGGGCTTGCTCTTCCTGGTTTGCTCAGTTTGCTTTCTTACAGGGCTTCGAACCACCTGCCCATGCATGGCATCTCCCACAGTGTGCTGGGCCTCCCATACCATTCGTTAAAAGACAAAATGCCCATCAGATTTGTACAAAAGCCAATCTGATGGAGGCAATTTTTTCAGTTAAGGTTCCATCTTCCCAGATGATTGTGCCAAGTTGACAAAAAAATGCTAGCTGGCACATACACCACAGTACAAAATACCTCCAAAATACCCTAGGTCTAAAGAGTAACATGTACGTTACTTGTGCTCAGTATCTTGTGAAGTTACGTTTCATGTGAATGTCTATCTGAATATCTAATAGAATAGCTATCACTATTTTTTTAAAGTTTCACGGAATCTAGTTTCTAATCTTATTCCCACCTTAAGCCTCCATCCCTCTAATACATCATTCCATACATCATTGGAGCTTAAGAGGAAATGTCAGACTCCTTTGTCTCTTTAGTGAACTAGATGTTCACTGTGGAGACACAGCTGAGGAATTCTTCTCATAAGATAAATCTTCACCTCTGAGAAGCCTTTGAAGGCTTAATGAATTCTCCATCTAGTGACAGACTAATCCAGTAAAATTGAGCTGTCCCTTATTTGGCAGAGAATTCTCATTATTCTTGGATTCTATAGCTTTATCATGGCTACAGGTCACATGACTTCCCACCTGCAGCTTCTGCCCTCCCCTTATATTCATTCTGACCCAAATAGATTCCTTGTCCCCCGAATTAAATAAGAACAGCCAGAGACACTAAATTTGTTGATGTTTAACAAGCTATTGAAAACTTTTTAATATCTTTTCCTGTTTCCACAGCACTACATAGGCATCTCTATTTTTCAATTATTTTGCAATATTTCTGTTTTTATGTCACCTTCTCACATTAAACAGTGATAGTTTTAAGGTCAAAGACCAGTATTTATTAATCTCTATGACATAACGTACAGTTGGCACTTTTAATTAATAACATCAACTAATCCTCAGTCATCATTATGTATTATTATCTCCATTTTATATAAGGGAAACTGAGGCATGGGAAATAATACAGTGTCTGAGACAAGCCAGAAGTTTATCTAACTCTAGAGCTCTGAATAATGAAGCTCTATCTTCCACAAACGGCCCTAAAATAGTAACTCCCAGTTACCAAAGCAGCTGCCTTTCAGTGAGTGTTGGTAACCTGACTAGATAAATACAGACCAGTTTTAGCCAAAGGTGCCAGAGCTCAGGCACAACTACCCTAAAGTTAGGGCCCTGCCTTCATCACTATTTGACTGCTCTGAGAGAAAATTTCCTTCTTTCCTGCTCCACAATTACTGCAGACCTTTCTACAGACCCACCTCTCCATGTTCTGTAGCAACAAGTGAGGCCAAGAACTGAAGCACGGGTGATAGTTTCTAAGTATCTCAGCAATCCACCCAGGAAGCAATGAAAATCATCGCAAAAGGCAAGTGTATCCTAAATGCCCTAGAAATACATCTTCATACTTCATTAGCAACTAACTGGGCATTCCTATCTTCCAATTTCCCTGTGCTAATTATCTGTCTCATAGTAAATGCAGGCAATTAGAAAGAATTACAAGTATAGTATCTTTTGCACCATAGAGAAAGGTTTCTCATCCATTATGAGAAAGAGACTGCAGAAAATGCCAATTGTAGAGGATCTCAACTCCTGGGCTTTGCTTTGTTATCACTGTATGCTCCTAGAGTGACTACGTAAGAAATAAAGGTGGTATTGTGTTTGTGTACACTGTCATGAGGCATTTGTGTTGTGTGATATTTTGTTTGTGTTCTGACAAACAAAGCTTGCCTGAAAGATCAGAGAAACAGAGGAGAAACCATCAGTGATCTCCTACATCTCCAGATCCTCTGACCAAAAAGGCCAAGATCCTGTCTCCACCCCACCTTATCACTTCCTGTCTCTATCTCCTGAGTGCTGGGATTAAAGGTGTGAGCCAACCTCAAGCAGCTTCTATGGCTAACTAGTAGCTAGCTCCATCCTCTGATCTCCAGGCCAGCTTTCTTTGTCAGAACACAAACAAAATATCACACAACACATTTGTGTTACTGTCCACCACTTAAACATAACCAAACCTCATGTTAAACAGCATGAGGGAACAGAACTAACAGAAACAAGGAAACAAAGTTTAGATGGAGACAGAAGGGAATAGAGAAAGTAAGAAGATGGGTGGGAAGGGAAGAGAGAGGGGAATGATGGACAGTGACGTGTTAGAGAACACCCTGTTCATCAACAAGCCTGGGTTGGCAGTTACCCACTGAACATCTTGTTAAGTCTTAATAGAATATCCATGAAACTCAGCATAGCTGACATCCATGAAAACTGATCAGTGGCACTTACAGATACAAGTCTTTAAAATGCTCTGTTTTCTTAGCTCTATCCTCTTTCATACTTATGCGGGAGTGTAAAACATGTTTAGAGAGTGGAGATAGATATGTGTGTGTTATTGTGTCTTCTTACATTCTTTTCTCGTATGAACCTTCCAATCTACCCAGGTCAGTTTTGTCTGTTTTCTTACATGCATTGAGGCGAGCTATATTTAAGTTTGTGTTAGGTGTCAGCACCTGATAGAGAAATTCAAACCATTGAGACTACACGGACACTTTCTTGCAACCTGATTGTAGAACTAGACACCTATGCTTTAACTAATTAAAGAATAATCCCAAAGTAATCATCACCAAGTGAAAAATAAGATGCTTCCTCCTACTTAATTACATATTTATGCTATCTTTGTAGCTTTGTTCTGCCATCCTGCTATTCCATTCAGAGTTTACAGAAATCCTTAATGAACACCACTAAAAATAACATCCCTCAGAGACGCATATGACTTACCTTGATAATGATGGTTTCATTGCTTCTCTTATTTTATTTGTGCAGCAGGTGATCATTAAAATTAAGCTCTTGATTAAAATTACCCAGGGTAATTTATCTCGGGCTGAATTCTCACTTAACAAGTGGAAAGATTCATAAATAGTGATGGGGCTCAAGTTTTTACCATGCTTAGTAATTCCTTGGGGTAGAAAGTGTTATGTTAGCACAATATCACAATAATTAACTGGAATCCAACCCCCGAGTATCAACAGAAATTCACAGAGTCATTGGGAAGTGTAATAAAGAAAGTGTCACTATTATCCACATTTTATGTAAGGCATTATTACCTAAATATAAGACTAAGCCTCCATGAATGTTTAGATGGAGAGTAGGGCATTTTCTTATTGGACATTATTCCATATAAATTGTACACTAGCAGCAGTATATTGTATAATTAAATAAACTTATTCATTGTGAGAAAAAATGGTAAATAATCTAACTATAGTTTGAACACAAATGTGATCAGGATTGCTAAATTTCTCCTGAACTCTTGTTTTGTTCCCATCAAACTAGTGATGAAATTGTTGTTGTTGTTCATGTCATTATGATTAGAATATTAATCCTCACTACTTCAAATGGAGGAGACTCTGAGCTGCTACTGAGGCTATTCTGAATGCTTCCAACACTACGGGAACACATCTAGCTGAGAAAGAGCTAGATCCAGATCTATTGCCTTGAGGACCTCAAAGACACAGCACATGATTGAACAAATCTCTTGGCCAATGAACTTTGACATGGAACCTACATGATCAAAGAAACAGAGTTATTTCCAAAATCATGATCATCACAGACTCACAAATGCCTGTAGCTGGTAAGAAATTTTTAAAGATACTATTTATAAAAATTGGTTGCTTTGTACATTTGATAGCAGAAAATGCATTTAGTTTTCTGCCAGTTCAAAAAAATAAAAAATACAGAGCATGAGAGCTTATGGTCTGCCTCCATGTATCATGTGCACATGCGTGCATGCATGTGTGCTTGCATGTGTGTGTGGGGGGGGGTGCCTTCATGAATACCTTGTGGGTGCACATGGAGGCCAAAAGAGGCTATCAGCTCACCAGGAACTGGAATTACAGATGGTTGTGAACCACCATTGAGTGCCAATTCTCTAGAAAAGCTGCCAGGACTCTTAACCACTGAACTATCACTCCAGACAATGGTCCCTCATGTCTTACTGGGCCCAGGCTCTCTCCTACCCAGTTGTTGCTCTGTCTAGCCTACCTATATTGTGTACAGGCAGTGCAAATTTTATAACTGAATTAGTGAAAGTTTCAAAATTACTGCTAATGACATTTTCTACCATAAACATTGAAAAATAAATTAATTGCCACCCCAGTTAGGTTATTTTAATGTTTATAAGCATGTTATTTGTTCATTTGATTATATGCAATCAATAAGTACTTTCCAGGAAAAAAAATCTTAGCAGTAAGAAAAGAAGTATGAGTGTATTTGTAATATTGGAAATTGGCACAAGGAATTTGAACCACCCAGGGTTAGCATGATTTTATGAAGTCATGTAATACAAGGATATATTGGAATAATTGTCTTCTTTATTAGTAATTGCAATTTCTATGAGGGAGATAGCTGGAGAAAACTATGTGGAGATTATAATTTTAAATAACTATATTAAAAGCAGTTTTGAAATGGCTTTTGAAGTCTGAATGCATTTGAAGCAGATTTGGCCAGGTCGTTTCCATCACAATAGAATTTTTGAAGTGAGTGCAGAGGGCAAAGGGGGCCCATTATCGACAAGTCACCTGGTCCAGCCACAGAGATAGATGTGAAATTGGCCTATACTATAATGTCTGCAGGGCTTTATCCAAACTTGAAATAGATGCCCAGAAAGAAATGCACAGTTCTAATAACCTTTCTCCTTTATTTTAATCCTGGAGGCCTATTTCCTCCTACCCATTCCCCTTCCGTGAGAGATGTAACAGAAGGAATATCTGGCCACCAGTCATGGAGGAGAGTTGCCCACAGCACCTATATATGGAAAGTGGTAGCTGAGCTTACACCGAGCCTTTAAGTGCCAGCTTATCTGCTGTCTGGCAGAATCAAATGTGTGCCCTAGGGAGCCTGAGAAAATTAAGAGGGACCTGAGGAACACAGAAGATAGGTATGTAGACTGGTCCAAGGGTGAAGAAGAAACATCAGAGATATGTTCAATTCTGAGGCTCATCTGTAGAGTTGCAAGTGCTTCTGAAGCAGAAATGAATGCTTATGTGCTGTGCTACTGCTCCCCGTTGTCACATCCATGAGTCTGAACTCCAGTGCCACAAATCCTGATTGTTCCACTACGACACAGGTAATTAAGTCATGGCAAAAAGTAAAATTCCAATGGTGGCGCGACAAAGAAAACATTTCGGTCTAATGCAATTTCAACAAAATGACACCAGTGCCAGCCACAGCCAAGGCCTTTCCCTTGACATTGTCACATGTCTTGAGACTAGGCACAACCACTTTCCAGAAGCTATCTGGGTCTTCTTTAACATTGGCTCCTATACATTCCACACTAGCTTTCTCAGAGTTCTAGAAACCACTATGCTCTTTGAAAAATGATAGCTTTTGCCTTCTTGACACCCCAACAGCTACACAAGAAAAGGAATGACCTTGAGAGAAGAGAAAATAGGAATCCCCATCATAAGTAGGCTAGGAGGCATCTGGCACTGGCAACCAACCCTATTTACAAAGTATGTGTGCTTGGATCCCATATATAATTTTAGGGGTAAAATAAGAGAGCAGATTTGAATTAGTGTTCTGATTCAGCAGAGAGTTGTTAAAAATGCAAAACTATTTGATGCCACATATGATGGACTCCATTTGGACTTGTGAAATTAATTTAGATGTTTAAGGCTAGCAAGTAGTTGCTGAGAGCTGACAAGCAGCTAACAGCCTCAATGTGGCTTCAGCACTAAACATTAACTTGGCATCACTGTCCCAAACCCTATTGTATGTAACAAATTACTAGTTGTTATTTCTCAAGCTAGATTACCAACTCCTTGAATTTATTGGTCAGCTATAAGGGCTGTGTAAATTACTCTTATATTCCAAAACCTAGACTAGTATGTAGCATACAGAAGGTATCCATTATTGATTAAATGAATGGAAGACTTTATACTGACTATCAAGAATATGTACTGATGTCTACTTGGCAATCAATTAGCCTCCAGGAACATCTGTGAGGGGTTATTTATATTAGGTTAGCCTCTGGGGCATGCCAGGGAGGCATGATCTTGATGAGATCTGTTGAAACAGGAAGAGTCACCCCAACTGTGAACAAAATGATATTCCCTGGGCTTGGGTCGTGGGCTACATGGAAGGGGGAAAGCTAGCTGAGCATGGAGAGTCATCCCTGCTTTCTGATGGTGGGTGCAATATAATCAGCTGCTTCAAGCTCCTGTCACCTGACTTTCACTATGATTATACCCTTGAGCTGTGCGTTTAAAGTGCTCTTGTCACTAAAAGCAGCTATTGGATTTACCTACCTGCAATCAAACAAAACCAGAGAGTAAGTGGAGGAGAAGTCTCTACTTATGGCTGTCTCCATCCTTCCTGCAATTTCAGTTAACACCATCATCACCCATTCCTTTGGGCTCAGTACAATGGATAAAGAAAATGGCAAGCTGGGACAAGGTAAAAGTGAAATTATTTGCACCAAATAGGATACACTGGAAAGAATTGCATGTTAGTCTGGAAGCAAAAAAGCTGTGTTCCTAGAAACCAAGGCAGACACTTTCCGGAGGTATCTATGAAAGCCTTTTTCTCACCATTTACACACATTACATCATTATTTACTGTTGTGAAAGTACTATGAAAGCATTGATTCTGGTTTTCCTCGTTTTCCAGAAAACCAGCAGGCAGAGAAACCTGGTATCTTATCCAAGGACTTGTAGCTACTCAGGAGCCAAGGTAAGAGCTGACCACGGAACACTACTTCTTAAGGTTTGCTTTTGTTTGTCCCTCAGGAGGCTGGGAAGTCTTTTCTAGTATAGAAGGGCTTGAATACACAGAATAGAGATAAAGGAAGAATTTGATAGTACCCTCCTTTCTCAACACCTGCTCTGCTTAACTGTTCCCCTGACAGCAAGACTTCTACTCAACCTCAGCATGGCGCTGCCTCTCAAAAGTGTGTTACATCTCTATATGATATGAAGCAGATTAACATCTTTAATCCAAGAACTAAACAGGCTTTCAATTATTTATCAGTATAAATGAGAAAGAAAAATGCATGGCTTCAGTTTCATTAAAGTCTGGAACAAATACATGTGCACACACACATGCATGCACGCACACATGCACAGGTGTACACACATGTACACACACACCATCAGGTGTCTTGGAGCTTGACATTTGATGTCTATTCTTTCTAAATACAGCATTTTCCTCATCAGAACTCAGACACTCTAAGGTTTAAGTACTATCACAGGATTTCTTTTGTTGTTATTCAAAGATTAGAGCCCCTTAGAGTCCAGGGAGATAACTAAAAGTGTGCTACTTCAGTTCCTCATCACAATATTGAATAAAATCTCATGTAATAGGAGCCTTAGTCAAGCAGTGCAGGTGTTTGCCGGGGATGATACAATCAGAGTCTACCCTTATCTCCAGGCTGCACGCCCAAGCTTTTCTACTCTAGGAAGGATTTACCAGCCTCCTGAGGGGAAAATAAAGCAGACATTAGAAATGAGAAGCTGAAAACAGCTGCAGTAGCAACTCTGTAGGGTGGTAGTGGCACCAAACAGGACTTAGTGCATCCAAAGCACTTTCTCCCCAACATTAGATGCTAATATCAGATGAAAGATGTCTATTGGATTGGCCTCTAAAACAGAAAAAAAAATGTCCAATTGCATAGCTGATGAAAAAATGAGCTTGCTACTAAACATTAAATGGATCGATAATCTATTAACTCTAATCTTGTTAGCAGTGATCTTGCAGGACAATGTGTGACCTGTCTTTTTAAACAAGCTTCCCTCACTGTCTTTGACTAAAACAGTTTTCTTTTTTCTGTATTCAGGATGGATATACTTAATACTCCATGTTAATTCAGAATAGATCTGTGCCTTTCTTCAAATGCTGTTCACCTTCTAGACCTTTTGGAGATCATTACAGTTTTGCTTTTTTATATAGCTGATAGTGATAGGAGTTTTATTTTATAGCCAGAAACCATAGCAGAGGACCCAGCAATATTCAGTATCTCATGTCAAGATAAAATGTTATGAAGTGCTAGATGACAAATCATCTTCTCACTGTCTTTGCAGAAATAGACTGCCTCATGAACTCCCACTGCAGGAGAGAAAGTGAGGGAAAAAATCAGAAATTGACCATGAAAAAGAAAAAAAAATGTTCTGATGGAGAATTACAGAATGTGAATAAATTGATACAGAAAGCATAGTTTTATGGTGAAATGTTTATGTTTACACAAATTTAAAGAGAATTTAGAAAACAAAGCTATGTTGAGACTGGAGTACTTAAAGCACCCTTCATATGCATTGCCCGGTAAGAAGGAGAGCACATTGTATAACAATCCTAGTGATCAGACACTGTGCAGGACTCAGCCCCCTGTGGGTCTCAGGCAGTCCTCTGAAGGCAAGAGTGAACATCCATATGAAATTAACTTCAGTTCCCGCAATGACCCTGACCATGAGAAGATTCAAGCAGAGGACTCTCCAATGACTCCAATTGTGAAAAGTCATGAAAGAACACAACAGAAGTTTCAGAGAAAAGCATATTCCCATAAATCAAGATAGAAGCAAATGGTAGAAAAGGGTCATAAAAAGTCAAAAAAGCAGTGATTTTAGGACAAAGATTCAGAAATTCTCTCAGATTCAGAATAAGTAAATATTGAAATGACTGTCTAACAAGATTTGACAAACTCCTTGTGTGAGGCAAGCAAGTATTACAGACAAAAGGCAGGGGCTATCCCTGACATCAGCCAAGTGTCTCTGGGGCACTGTAAGGTGAAGAAAAAAAAAGGTCAGATGATAGAGGGAGTGTGAGGGGCCTTGAGCCCATCAAAACACTGGGTTTCTGTTCAATGCACACCTTCATTACTACAGCTGCTTTCTCAAGCACCATGCAAAAATAAAAGTTCTCCACTCCTAAACTAGATTTATAAAAGTGGTCTGGGGCGATGGCTTAGCAGAAAAATGACTGGCTGTACCATTTTGAAGAATCTGGTTCAGATCCCCAGAACCAGTGTAAAAACATTTATGGTGGCCCATCTGTTGATCACTGAGCTCAGGGTATGAATAATCACTGCTTACCTGCAGTGTCTGGTGAAAAGTTTAGTCTCCCTGTGTGTGTGTGTGTGTGTGTGTGTGTGTGTGTGTGTGTGTGTATGTGTATGTGTGTGCATGCATTCAGGTATGCCTGTGTGTATGTGACAGCTTGCCTGTGATTGTGCAAGTATGTCTGTGGAAGTACAAACATACACATTCCTGTGTGTATGCACGTATGGTATGGCTGTTGATTGTACTTCTCTCTGTCTCTCTGTCTCTCTGTCTCTCTGTCTCTCTCTCTCTCTCTCTGTCTGTCTCTCTCTGTCTCTGTCTCTCTCTCTGTCTCTCTCTCTCTCTCTCGCCACTCCGTGTGTGTGTGTGTGTGTGTGTGTGTGTGTGTGTGTATGTGTATGTGTGTGTGTGTGTATTTGTGTGTGTGTGTGTTTAATTTATCTTGGGACTGAACTAAAACCAACATATTTAAGTGATAGTTTATTGCCTTGGTCTCCCTATCTATTCAAATTTCCATACCAGTTTTCAGTTGTAAATCAGGCAGGATTGTTTATTTTAGGCTAGTTACAGCATGACATGGCAAAGAAAAAAGTAAAAACAAAATAAGTTGTGGAATAAGATAGGCCATATTATTAATATTTCTTAGTCTGTGACTTTGAAGAACAACACCTATGAAACTTTCTACTTCTCAATCTCTAAAATGGATTTAATTTGCCTTACTATGGAATCAGGGCATTTAACATTATGTTTGGCAGACACTCCATTAGTTTCTAGTGTGGACAGAATGTGGACTCAGACTATCAACAATACTGGCAGCCGTTCAGCAGGAAATTGCCACATTCCATTTCATTTTGTGTGTGTTTCTTTTGACAAGCGGGAGCACTTTGATGTGATAGAACACCATTATAACTATTTTTGGGGGGTTTTGCTAGTGATTTTGATACTGTAGCCAAAATATCATTGTCAAGGACTTGTCTTCCCATGTTTCCTTCTTCTACAGTTTCATCTTTTATATTTAAGTCTTGAATATATTCCAAGTCAATTATTGTGTTCAGTGTAAGATAAGGATCCAGTTTCAATATACTACTTACAGATATACCAAGTTCCCAAATCATCAATTAATAGACTCTACTTTTCCCACTCTGCATTCTTAGCATCTTTGCCAAATATTAGTTAACTATATACAATTAGGATACTGTTTTTGAGATTAGTTTTGACAATGTAGCTCTTGGTAGCCTACAACACAATTTGTAGCCCAGTCTAACTTCATGGTGTAAAGAAAGGGAAACTCTCATACACTGTTGGTGGAAATGTAAGTTGACACACTGCTGAGGAAATCAGTGAGGATTCCTCAGAACAACCGAGAGGACTTCCTCCCTTCTTACCCAGCGCCCCACTTGTGAGCATTTGTCCTAATAAGGTGGAATAGCGTGTCAAAGAGCCGTCGGCTCCCTCACGCTCACCACAGCATTTTTCACAACTAAGTTACAGAACAACGGAAGGATTCATCCATGGAGAAACGGATAAAGAAATGGGGTGTGGGGGCTGGAGATGCTGTGTGCCTGGCATTTTCCCAGCATGTTCAAAGCTGTAGGTTCAATCCCAGCACCCCAAAAACTGGGCAAAAGTTTGGCCTGTAGCCGGGCAGTGGTGGCGCACGCCTTTAATCCCAACACTCGGGAGGCAGAGCCAGGCGGATCTCTCTGAGTTCGAGGCCAGCCTGGGCTACAGAGCGAGATCCAGGAAAAGGCGCAAAGCTGCACAGAGAAACCCTGTCTCGAAAAACCAAAAAAAAAAAAAAGTTTGGCCTGTAATTCCAACACTCGATATGTGAGGACAAGAGGACCAGGTGGTCAAGGACATGCTCAGCTACAGAATGAGTCTGAGGCAACCAGGGATATACGAGACATGTGTATAATCATTAACTGTATGCCTTAGTTAGTGATGGATAGTTTCTGTTTGTCAATTACACTTCAGTAAAGCTGGGGGATCTAAAGAAAGAATTGCTACCACAAATTTCTCAGTATGAGAGCAATTCTACATAACTGAATAATTGATTAGAGGCTCAGATGTCCCTAATACATTTCAAATTATGGTAATTGTAACATTCAATTTTCATAAGGAAATACAATAAACAAATTACCATATTCTAAGATCTTTATATCAAGTGGTTCTAATTACAGTCATTTTCTAGGAATTACTTTGAAGTGAAATCTGATCATGGTTATTAAATTTATTTCCAAATGTGACCACATTTTTGGCAAATAATAAGTGTGTAGACCTACCAGAGGAACCAAGCTGATGTTCTGTGGTACCTACATGGATACACGTAATTTCACCCAATGAATTCTAATGTAAAAGATCTCTTTCCTTGTCTGTTCTGCTCTCATACTGATTTTCATAGATGCTTCAATATGATCTTAGTGGCAGCAACAGACCAATTGTGAAAGCCACTTGGACAAGAACAAAGAGAAATAGACATTTAAAATAAAAATCCTCCCAGAACAGCTGGTCCTGAAATGGGCAGAACATCAGAAAATTGACAGCACCTACACAGTTAATTCATTAAGGATAAGAGGAAGGAAGTTGTAGCTGAGCCCTCGCTAGCGAGCACCTCACCTCAGAGATCTGGAGCGCTGGTGCTGGCGGAGCCGTCACCAGGCCTCTGGCTAGAGATCTTTTACACCCATCCTTGGAAGAGGAAAAGAAAAAACGTAAGAAGAAACGACAGGTTCAGAGCCCAAATTCTTGCTTCATGGATGTGAAATGTCCAGGTTGCTACAAGATTACTACAGTTTTCAGTCATGCTCAGACAGTGGTTCTCTGCATAGGTTGCTCAACAGTGTTGTGCCAGCCCAAAGGAGAAAAAGCCAGGCTCACAGAAGGCTGCTCATTTAGAAGAAAGCAACACTAATCATCTATACAAGTTCCTGAGTTTGTGTTTTTCACAGAAAGCCTTATCAAGTTCAGTGACTCTACCAAGACAATGTAACTGTGTTTGATTTTATAAAGTATACAACAGTGATCTCCTGTTTTGGTGTCAGTTTTTCAATAAAGTTTTAATTATGGACAAAAAAAAAGGATAAGAGGAAGAAGGTATCCTGAGAGAACTTGTGATTACTCATTACCAGCCATGTCAGCATCCACAGAGATCCAACTGAAGCAGTCTGAACCTCCCTCCTGCTTCTCTGAATCACAGTTGCAATGAATCCTCAGCTCGTCTGTTCTGCATGGAAAGCAACTCCACCCGACAAAGTCGGGTCATGCCAGCTTCAAACACTGGGCAGGATGCCGATGCTATCAGAATACTGGCCACAGAACTTGGGAGAGTTTTTGCAAACACAAACCAAAGGGCCATAGCTAACCTAAGAGAAAAGGAGATGTTGATTCTGGAGCTAACAGAAACTGAGTATTGGGGGGAAATGACATAAAATTCACAACCCAGAATCTGCACTTAGTAATACTGGGCATTCTCTGCCCCCCCCACCCCCAGTATTACTAACAGCAGGACCACGGCAGAAGCTGGAGACTAAGCACAAAGACATTGACTTTAAACTCTCTGGTTTGTACAGCTCGCCATCCGCACATGGGAGATTATTTCCCTTCTCTAGTCCTTGGAGTCCCTGTGCATAAACAGAAATTTCCTGTCTTTGTTCATTCTGTCATATGTATGTGCTTGTGCCTGAGTGTGTGTATACGTACTACATGCATGCAGATGCCCACGGAGGCCAGAGATGGATGTCAGATCCCTTGGATCTGGAGTAACAGGTGGTTGTAAGCCACTTGATATAGGTACTGAGAACCAAACCGGGCTGCTATACAAGAGCAGCTAGTGCTCAACAAAGAGGCAGTCTCTCCAGTAACTGTTAAGCAGGGACTTCCATACTAAAGTTCTTGTGGACATAGTAAAGTAAAACCAATTCCACATGGTGATCGATTTAAAGCCTTGAGCTGTACCTGTTACATTATACTTAATCAGTGCTAATCATTGTTAACTTGATTGTTTTACTCTAGTATCATAGAATGGAAGCCCTCTAAAGTTATTGAATCCATCAATATCTTCATTTGAAACCCTTCCTCCAAAATATTATAGCCAAAATCATGAATTTGAGGATTATAAGCACAATTTAAAAGTAACACAGGGAAACTGGGGAGATGGCTCAGTGGTTCAAATACTTGCTTTGCAAGCAAACAAATCAGAGTTCAGAACCCCAGAATCTGTGGAACTGGAGGGTGAACATGGTGGCCCACCTGTAATCTCAGCCTGGGAAGGCAGAGAGAGGGGATCCTGAACAACTTGGTTAAAGAGACTGGCCAGATCTGCAGGTTCTGGGTTTGACTGAGAAACTCTGCCTGAAGAACAAGGTAGAAGATTGATTGAGGAAGATTTCTAATATAACTTTGGACCTCCACATGAATGCATACACATGCTCTCATACACATGTGAACACATGCGTACTACTGACTCCACTTGTATGCACACAATGCTCCCACACACATGTGAATATGTATGTGAACATGCATACCACTCATACAAACTCACGAAAAAGGAAAAATATTTTTAAAGCAAAATGAATAAAAGTTTTTGGCTTTTCTTATTTAAAAAAAAAAAAACTGTTTCAAGAAACATGTTACAGGATGATCTTGCCAATTGTTGGCTGCCTGACCCAGCGAACCACTTCATTTTCAGGCTCAATTTCTAAATCCATAAAATGGAAGAATGCAACTTGTGCACGATATTGAAGTTGGATTAAAATCTAAAAATGTAAGCTTTATTTAATATTTCTACCCTCTGATCCAACATTGCAATTTATAACATTTACTTGAGGAGGTAATTCAAGTAAAGAAAGGAATTTATGTTAAATAATTAAAAATTCATTGAAGCATCTTTTATTTCACTTAATCTTTTTTACTTCATTTAGACTAGAATACCCAACTAAATATTAGTCTTTTTAAAATGTTAACCTGATCAATACCATTGTGCCATATGAACTGCACTCCTCTGTGAGAAAATGTTTATGACAAAATAGTAATGAAGGGTCTGGCGAGACGGGTAAAGAGCTGGCTGCATAAGCATAGATACCCGAGCTGGAAAATTCTCAATACATTCATAAGATGCCGAGAGCCAAGAGTGGCTGCTCACTCCTGTAACAGTTCTGAACAAGAGGATGTGGAGGGAGCGATCCTTGGGCTTGCCTGCCAGGCAGCTTACCAACTATGGTTCAGTGAGGGACCCTGTCAAAGCGGTGGAGTAAGAGAACAGAGACCAACCTCCGTTCTCCATATACATGCACATGTCTACACATACATATCACACACACACACACACACACACACGTAAAAATGATATACATGTAAAATAATGTAAAAATTGTGAACAAAATGATAAAGTATGTGAAAAAGAACACTGGCTGCTAATAGATCAAGATAAACATTTGAATGTCCTTTGAAAACAGTAAATGCCATGCATTAATGGAAGTCAGCAACACAGAACTTAATCCAACAGAAAGGCTTCAGTG
Organism: Peromyscus nudipes; assembly: GCA_902168325.1. Lineage (NCBI taxonomy): Eukaryota > Metazoa > Chordata > Mammalia > Rodentia > Cricetidae > Peromyscus > Peromyscus nudipes. The sequence goes on along the minus strand of CABHPH010162909.1, from coordinate 4,193 downwards.
TATGATCATGCCTTCCCTATTGACTTTGTAACCATATCAGAGTATTATCCTTTCACTTAATGAAGGTGGTGGGAACTTTTGGGTTTTTTGTTTGTTTGTTTGTTTGGGTGGTTGGTTGGTTGGTTTTTCTGTAAACAAGAGAGAGGAGCAACTTCCTGAAGCTAGAAACCTGTTAAAATGGGAACTGTTAGCCAACTTGTACAGCCTTGAAAAGCCTATCAAAGCTAAGGCTGTCAGGTTGCTGCTCCTCTGCTGAGGAATGTCTACTGTGTGTCAGATATTCCTGGCCAAGAGATCTCTTTCCTCTAACTCACCGTGGAGCAGAAATAGCTGACGTGTGGGCTTGATTTATTACCTGTCAAGATTTGGTACCTTGTGTTTCCCTTGACCTCTCATTTAAACTGCTTGAAAATCCAGCCTCCCTCGCTTGCCTGGACCATTCCTGCTTCTACTTTTCATAGTTGGATGCTTTCCTTCAACTCTCTGGCTCTCCCAACTGCAAAGACTCTTGAGGCATACACTTCTAAATTGTCTGGGAGTCGTATAGCTAGTGATTTGTAATATGATACAATCTTGATTATTTCCTAAGTCTGACCTCTCATTACTTAGGCAGATGAAGAAGAAAAAAAGAAGGGAGGGGATAGGGAGGGAAGGAGGAAGAAAATATGGATCTGAGTCCTACAATGAAAAAGACAAAACTCTAAATCATAAAGTAAGCACTAAAATTAGTCGGACAGCTCTAACTCCAAAAAGAGATAGCAGTGAGGTGCTATGGCCATCCAAAGTCTTCAATTAAGAATTTACAAATTTACAAGAGAAGAAGAAAGGGTGTGAATTTGGGTGGGTGGGGAAGTGGGGAAGATGTGGGAGGAGTTAGGACATGGTACGTCATAATCAGAATATATTATGTGAAAAAATCTATTTTAAATTTAAAAGAAAAATTTACAAAATTCACAGCAGCAGATAAAAGGGCAAGACCCTGTCAGAGTATGTTAATGCCTGAAATTATCCCTGACTCATCATATTGCCTTTTAAAAGCATCTCATTCGTTTCTCTGGCTGTATAATAGATTATCTGAATACATAGCTCATATTAATTTAAATCAGGGTCTAGACTTTATTTATTAAAGTCTTTTATTCCAAAGGGGTCCAAAAGGCACAGATGAATTCTACATATAGAAATGAGTAAAGGAGAACATGCTCACTCAGATTACGGGACATTCCCCCTCCTTGTATCTCTGTAGCTAAAGACCTAGCCCTTTGCTGCTGTCGAATAGGAGGCTTGTGTTCTAGAGTCTGTCACTGAGTCTGTGCTATACATGTTTCTCAATATGATTTCTTCCTGTTTACTTCCTCAAGCTCCCTGAAAAGGCCACCTCTTCTTCTAAAAATTTGCATCTTATTAAATCCAGTGCCCATAGGTAAATCAGGATAAATATTTGTCTAAACAAAAAGCAACTCTTGAAACATGAGCGACATCCAAAAGCACTCCTTTTGCTTGACAAAATCCACTGGCTAGAAGCAAGTCACAAATTCCCACACAAATACCCAAAATAGAGTATTATGTAGTTGTATAGGACATGACTACTGTTGCATGTGATTTTAAAAAATAGCCACACAGCATGCCTATGGGCTTCCCTTTCAGTGTGGATAACAGGAGGAAACTCACGCAGCAATGCAGTATCAGTGGATAGAGAGTTCCAGCCCCTTTGGCTGACATCCCAAGCTTGTCATCTCTATCAATCCGTCACCATTGGGACCCTCTGGTCTCCCATCTATATGTACAAATCTCCTCTATTTCTTTAATAAACACAGACTTAGAATAGAAAAGCATCATGCATTTTTCATCCTTTCTGAAGGATGATATTTGCTAACATATCCCAAACAACATGATCATCCCATTAGGCTCCTCCACTCTCTGCGCACTTTTTCTGATGTCAGATGACTTCTGGGTCTCTCTTGTTTTCAGTCCAGATCTCTGGGCTCAAGTACCAATATATTAAGCAATATTTTCCACACTCACCCAGTGTCCCCAGTGTGTAGAACATGACACCTGCATTACTTCATTACGAAATGAAACCTAGGCACTGTCCTACACTCCTACCAGCTTTCTTCTCAGAGTCCTGTACCCCACGGGACGGTTAAAACAAATATATCCATCCTGCAAGGGGAAGTCCCAGTTTGATGAGTTCCCCAGGCAGATTATTGAAAACCAAATCCCCACGAGTGAGCTGATGCTCATAGGACCTTACTGAGTATTTAATGAGTCTACAAGATGCAACTTTTGTGCTTTCAAAGACATTTGACAGAGCTCAACTGACTTTTTAATTTGATCACTGTCAAGTCATCAGTCAAGAAGTGGCTTTCATGAAACTATTTGTTGAGTGATCAGTGTTATATGAGAATCTGTGGTGATCCAGTCAATGATTGCAAAGATTTCACAGTCCAGCTGTAGGCACACACACATACACATACACACAACACACACACACACACACACACACACACACACACACACACATCATGTACATACCATTCACAAAATAAGAGTATATAATAAAAGATTAAAAATAAATAATAATGCTTTCCATGAAGTAGACACTTTTTAAAAAGTGAATTTTCAGAATGGCACAGCTAGAAGGTCTCATTTTTTTCACATTTAATATAAATTCAAAGATCTCTTCTAAAATCACCATTAGCAAGATGGCTTCTTCCTCCTTTGAGATCGGATTTAATAGTTTGTCAGATAAATAACTGAATTAAAACAGTAACATCACATGGTCCAAACACTAGACTCAGATCTCAACAAGTAGAAGTTTCTAGCAGATGACCTGGGATTGGATAATTTTCCTCTCCTGGGATTCTTTTCAGCCATGAAGACATCAATATCGATGAATCTGTTACACAGTATGACTTCACTTCATGCCTGTGAAAAACAGAGCAAGTGGACCATTACTAGCATATGAATATTATTGATTATAGCTCATATTTTATCTTCATGCACATCATTTTGTTTAAGTCTTATAAGCATTTGGAAGTTATTGAAGTAGCTACTTTATTCATTCATTTACTTATTTCCAATAGAAAACACCAATAACCACACTTACTGAAAGTCACACAGTTTACTCACAGACAAGCCCTGTATTCCTTTCTTTACTCGCCCTCACCAGCCTGAGCAAATTCCTCAGCAGTTTGATAACAACCCAGTCTGGCTACATAATTTAATTAAAATTCAGAGCTCCTTATTTAGAATATATAAAAAAAAATTGAACCAGAAACTGCTGTCTTGAAAATATTAAACTAAATGGAGGGACCTTTTAATAGCTGCATAGGTCACAGGACTCTGAGGTTGACCCTGCTGACATTAAGGCGTATTAAACTGAAATCAATAATCTAGGAAGCCGCTAATTGAAAGAGGCTAAGAGTTGGATATAGTAAAAGTTATCACTCTCCAGGAAGTCCTGAAATGTATGTGTGGCAGATGCAATCCAAGTTATACCTTCACAATCACCTCCCCCTCCAAATAAATTATTCAGATTAGAAAATGCATGCCCATTAGCTTTTGGTGAACTGAGATAAACACAGTTTACCCATGATCCTCACTGAACACATTAGTATGTATTTTTTCCCAAATGCAATGCACTGATAGGCTTCAGACTATGGCAAGGTAAAGGCATCAGGAAAGTTCATTCAAGAAGAGGGAAACCGTCCAATTAGCTTGCAACTTTCAGCAAGCATACTCTATTTGCTCTATGATCCCAGCATGACTTCTCAGAATAAGCAATTCTAGGAAGATGACTACTCAGCTGCTGCCACAGCAGAGTGTGAGCTGGAATGGACACCTGATGTGCTATCAATGAACAGCAGGTGTTTGTCAGTGGGGTGGGCTGATCTATGGTATTTACTCCCAGAGAGGAATGATGCCAGTCTATCATTGCTCATTACCTCTGTGAAATCCCCATACTCCATGAATCTAATCTCATTCCTTGTGAGGCAAAAGTAATTTGCCTTCTTGTAATTCACACTTTTATCCTCTTTTGGGGGGGAGGGCATGGTCTCATATGCTCCATCTAGCATCCAACTCTCTATGGAGCATGCCTGGCACTGAACTCCTGATTCTGCTGCCTTCACCCCCCACATGCCTCATACCCAGTTTCATATTTTCATCTTAATAGAAATTTTGTTTGTTTGGTT
>CABHPH010162908.1:0-46399 GCA_902168325.1 Peromyscus nudipes | reverse complement strand
TAGAATGTTCATATTGTCCCAGACTGTGACCACGTGTCTATAGAATGGTAGTTTTGTCCCAGACTGTGACCAAGAACTTGACTTCACTCCTATGGATGGCAAACAATAACAAGGACAAACACTATAGCCACTGCTTTTGGAGAGCGATAGCCTATCCAGGGAAAGACACAAAAATCCCAGTTGTAGTGGTATTGTGTTTAAGATTCATGCTACACCCAGTAAGTAAGGAAAGCACACAGCACAGTGAAAGGAGATGAAGAGGATGGGAAGCAGGAATCACAGATTAAGGCCGAGGGTCCAGAGGACAGAGGCAGGAGTAGGCAGCAGTCTTAGATGAGGTGAGCAGGTTGGCATACTGCAAAGGTGGCATTTGAACAAATACCTCAATCAAGGGAGGTGGGGAGGTGCAGGGCTCTTTGGAGGGGCAGAGCTAGTTGCCAATGCAAAGGTCCTGAGGCAGGAGGGTCCTGACAGGTAGGAAGGACAATAGAAAGACCAGTGTAGCTGGAGGGAGGGGACTATGGGACAGAGATCAGATGGAGTGGAGAGCAAGAAGGAGTCAGATCACACAGGGCTTGTCAGGACTTGACTTTTCTTTGAGGAAAATGATGCTTTGTGGAGGATAAGGAATAGGGAGCAGCATACAATGGGATTTAGGATCTTAATGGATCCCTCTAGACACCTTGTTGAGAGCACAGTAGGGGACCAGGATAGAAGTGGGTGGGGACAGCTTAGGGGTAAACATAAGAACTGGAGCCAGAGGTTCTGATAGCCTGAACTGGGATTGACAGGAGTCAGGGGTAGGGCTGTCTGGGCTCTCTCTTCAGCCAGTATGAGCTCCTGGCCCCTGGCTCCTTGGTGTGGGCCACAGGCACCTGCATTCTGTGACGGGTACTCTTCACAGCTATGAGCCTGGAGGTTACTCCTGGTTGACTGTGTTGGGTTTTACCCTGGTTCTCCTGATGTGCCCAGGAGATTCCCTTAACAAACAGATGCTTCTTAATGGGGATGCCTTCAGAAACGTCCCTTACACCCAGAGCAATAGCCATGCCAACCTTTTTTTTTTTTTTTTTCGAGACAGGGTTTCTCTTTGTAGCTTTGGGCCTGTCCTGGAACTCACTCTGTACACCAGACTGGCCTTGAACTCACAAAGATCGCCTGCCTCTGCCTCCCAAGTGCTGGGATTAAAGGAGTGTACCACCACCACCTGGCTAGTCATGCCAATCTTTTGAAGCTCCCTCTTTTTCTTCCTTCCTTCTTTCCTTCCTCTCTCCCTCCCCATCTCCTCCTTCTTTTTGATGTACATGTATGTATGTGTCTGTGTTCGTGTCCGTGTGTCCGTGTCCGTGTGTGTGTGTGTGTGTGTGTGTGTGTGTGTGTGTGTGTAGGCCAGAGTTTGATGCTGGATGTCTTTCCGAATCATTTCCCACCTTATTTTTGAGACAGGGTCTTTAACTGGACATGGAGGTCACTGATCCAGCCAGCAGGCTGGCAGTTGCCCTTCTGCCTCCGTCTCCCCAGGGTTGGGTTTACGAGCGTGCAGTGTCCCCTCTGGCTTTTCTTCTCTAAGGGCTCTAGGAGATGAAATGCAGGTTCTCATGCTTGCAGAACAAGCACTACACCCTCCGAAGCTCTTGACCTTTCCGTTTGAAGTGCTCCCCTTGCCCCCTTTCTGTATTTTCTAACTGCAGGTGCTGCCAGTGTTCTCTGGGGGTCTTTCTGTCTGGTTAGATTGTGGATTGCAGACTTCATACCTACGTGTTTGCACTTGAGTACTCAGACACATGCATGCACATGCACACGCACACGCACAGGCACACACACACACACACACACACACACACACACACGCACGCTCACACATTCATGCACGAAAGCCCCCTGCTCTTATTATGTAGCCATCTTCTCCCAGCTGAAGCCTTCATTCCTAGAGGAAGACAGAAGCTAATGAAATACATCAGACTCGGGAAGGTCGGAAAGTTACTGCCCCATAAGCCTCCTCCCCAGGGTTATATGAGCAGTCACCATTAAAGAGGAAGGAGGCTTTTCAAGGGAGTCACCCGGAAGTGGGGAGGGAGCTCCAAGAATGCCGCTTCCATGAACGGTCACCCAGGCTGGGGTGGGCTTTTCAGCGATGTCCCTTTGGGTCTTCTCAGCTCCTGTATGCGACCTCAATCAACTCATCCATTCCCTAACCTAGACGTGTGGAATCATTTTCTGATTGCTGGGTGATGCAGGAGGGTCCAGCCCACTGTGGGCAGCACCATCCCTAAGCAGGTGGGCCTGGGCTGTATGAGAAAGGTGGCTGAATGTGAACCGGAAGCGGGTCAGTAAGCAGTGGTCCTTCCTGGTGTCGGCCTCGGCTCCTGTCTCCAGGTGCCTGCTTTGAGTTCTTGCCTTGGCTCCCTCCATGACGGACTGAAAGCCAAATCAACCCTTTCCTCCCCTGAGCTGCTTTTGGTCATGGTGTTTATCACAACAGAAAGCCAAGCAGGACATTTATTAATGTACAATTTTAATGATTATTTTCCTAATTATCTATAAAGATGAAGTGTGGTCTTTAAACATACAATTCAAATCAGTAAAGTGGGGAAAAGTATCTAAGATAACATAGTTTGGTGAAATAAAACAGGTCTTAGATGTTAATTTAATTTTGTTTTTTAAATGTGAGATGCACATTTGGTACATATTGGTACAAAATCTCAAAGTTGCTAAAGGGCTAAAGGGCTAAAGTAAAGAGGACATGTTCCTCCCAGCTGTCCCCAGCTGTCCCCAGCCTCTCTTCCCAAGAGATTGGTTCTCAGGTTTCTCTGTACCTTCAGGGATAAGTTATGCATATACAACAGTCACATAATGCAATGTGCATGCATAAGCAGACGCATAATGGAACTGTTCCTGATGCCCACAAGGTGAGAGGAGCATCGTTGCTGGGCATCTATTTGATGCCAAAGAAATGTATAGTTCATAAAACAAAGAGGAAAAAAATATCCAAGAAAACAAAAGGCCAGTTCTGTAAGCAGCAGGACAAAATCTCATTGGTATTCATTGTAATAGAAACACAGTTACATTGGTTTTGTTTTGGTTTTGGTTTTAAACATCGTAAGTCATGATTGTTTATAAACCAGTGTAACATAGAACAAGCGTGGCTCCTCGAACCTTTCCTTCTTCTTGGCTTGGAAAACTCACAGTGCATTAAGGTGGCAATGGTAGTTTTGCTGGGGGCTTAATGCTTGCTGGTGCTGGCCTCTCCACCTATGCAACTGTGCAAGGTGCACGACCCTGCTTCTGATACGAGTCCCCACCCTGCTTTCTGCAGGAGGAAGACAACATTGGCCACAGAAGTCCCTTGTCCTAGATCTCACAGCATGAGGAATGGCTGAGCTGGTTGGCTCTAGCTTCTGAGGTGGTGAAGGGTTCCCTTCTGGTGGAGAAGTCTGCAGCTGGTATGGGGTGTCACACTGTACACAACAGGAAGCCTCACTGTGATGTGCTGCTCTGAGAGGAAGGAAGCCTATGGACTTCAGGCAAGAGGTTTTTTACAAAGTGAGAGCCCGAAGGCTCTCCTAAGTTTCCTGCTTTCCTTTCTCCTTCATTTCTGCACCAACACACAGCAAATCCACCTTGAATGTTTGGAAAGTCACATTCAGTCCCCGTATGACTTGGCATCGGGAAATTCAATCATTATAGTAAGAAAATGGAGGGATGCAAGAGCTTTAGCGTAATGGAGGGTAGAGAATAGAGAAAATGGCTTACCCTGATTGGCTGCTTTCAATTGGTTGGCAGTGTTCGGAGGGAGAGTAAGTTTCACTTATAATGGCTCATTACCATCCATACCATGGTGTGTTTTTTTCTTTTATATACAAGGTTCAGCTCTCAGAATCACAAAATTAACACTAATGCATTAAGTCACAAATCCTTGAGAGCATTAACTGTGCCAACAATGCCCTTCTCAGGTCAGGGTGCAGTCAGGGTTACCCAGTGCCTTGGGTAGTCTGAGTTCCCGGTTTCCTTCATTCTGTTCCATTAGCTTTGTCCATTTGTTAATGAGGTATGTAGCACAAATTTTAACTGGTCTTGATAAAAACGCAGAGCCAGATATTGAGGTAAATGCTGAAAGATCAGAGAGACAAAGGAACAAGCCACAGCCACCTCTCACCTCACCAATTCCTCAGCTGGTAAGACTGAAAGACTGAGCTCCTTTCTTCCCCCAGCTTATATTCCTCTCTCCACCCAGCCATATCACTTCCTCTCTCAGCCTCCCTAGCGCTGGGATTAAAGGCATGTGCCTCCCAAGTACTGGGAGCAAAGGCGTTAGATCCCACGTGCTGGGATTAAAGGTGTGTGCCACCACTGCCTGGCCGCTATGGCTAATGAGTGGCTGACTTTGCCCTCTGATCTTCAGGAGAGCTTTATTTGTTAGAGCACACACAAAATATCACAGAGTTAGGAAACTGAGCCTCTTCCACTGGGAGAGTGGGTGTTTATTTCTCTTTGTTGTTCCACTGATTTTGCACTCTGTGTTTTTAGCTTTGTTACTAGCTACATCGATCTGTTGCATCATATTGCCAGTGTTGTATGTAAGCTCTTATGTCCAGAGACACGCTTCTATTTCCTTCCTGTGATAGTTTTTTTTTTCTCTCTTTTTTTCTCAACTTGAAGTAAACTTGCATCATCTGGGAAAAAAGAACCTTAACTGAGGAATTGCCTCTGTCAGATTGACCCGTAGGGAGGTCTGTGGGATATTTTCTCAGTTAACCTTGGGCAGGTGGTCCTGGATTCTAGAAGAAAGCAGGCTAAGCAAGCCATGACAGCAGGCCAATGACTAGCACTCCTCCACGGTCTCCGCCTCAGTTCCTGCCCCCTCCTTCCTGTTTGAGCTGCTGTCCTGGCTTCCCTCGACAGTGGAAACTGTCAGGCAAATGAACCCTTTCCTCCCCTCACGTTGCCTTGGTCTTGGTGTTTATCACAGCAACAGAGAAGCAAACTAGGAAACTTTCCTCATGCTTAATTTGTTAACATTTTTCTTGACATGTATTTTGGGGTTTTGTATTCGCATGTTGTGTTTATTTTTGCCTTTTGTTTAAGGACATTACTGTGTAATCCAGGCTGGCCTCAAACTCAAAATCCTCCTCCTTCTACCTCTGCAGTATTGGGATCGCAATATTCGGCAGCCAGGACTACACAGGGTCTCCTGATGTCTGTCTGTCTGGCCTTTCCTTATAGATGAATCCAGAGATGCATGTTTAGCGACAATATCACTGACATAAGGCTGTGTCTTTCCCAGTGTGTCCTATCCAGAAGCATGTGCCGGTGGTGCCTTCCACCACTGGGCAGACTAACCATTTTATCATTTAAGATGGTGTCCGCAGACTTCTCTGTTGTGCAGCTGATAAACACAGTGGTGAAGTTATTGATCAGCAGATGATTAATCAATACCCCAGACAGAGAGAATTTATCAGCCATTGGAATTCCCCTCCAGAATTAGCATCTGCTGGTGAGTTTTGTCTGAGTAATTGTTACTGTGTTGGTTGCTGGTGACATTCTGTTCTCACCCCTTGGCATTGTCCCTTTGAAAGTCATCTGCTGTTTTTTTTTTTTGTCTTTGATGTACTGAAAACTGCACTACCATTTAGTAATAGCCATTCTACTGAAAGGAAGAACTTAGTATTTGCTAATGATCAAATTTTAGCAATGAGCTAGTTAATTATGAATGAATGACTAATTAATTTAAATAATGAATCCTATTTTCCTCAGTTGCAATCTATTATTATTATTTTCTTTTGATGCTTAGTCATTCTGGAGCAATGGGAGACTCTGTAGATTTGCACTTGTGTTATTTCTTTTTAAAGATGTATTTTGTTTTCATTTATATATGTGTGTGCATGCACGTGAACATAGATGTTCACAGAGGCCAGAAGAGGATGTTAGATCCCATGGGGCTGGAGTTTGTAACTGGAGGCTTTTCTCTGTCCTTCTCTGTTCTGCGGCCACTTCCAAATTATCACACAGAGGCTTATATTAATTATAAATCTTTGGCCAATGACTCGGGCTTATTACTAACTAGCTTTTACAACTAAATGAACCCATTTCTATTTAATCTGTTCATGACCACATGGTCTGTGGCTTACCAGTTCTCTGGCATCTTGTTCCTTGGGTGGCTGACTGGCATCTGTCCTGACTCTGCCCTTCATCATCCCAGTCGTCAGCTTGACTTTTTGCCTAACTTTATCCTGCTTGGCTATTAGCCAAAACAGCTTTATTCATCAACCAATGAGAGCTACACATATTCACAGCATACAGAAAAACCATCCCACAGCATTCCCCCCTTTCTGTCTAATCAAAAAGGAAAGTTTTTACTTTAACATAGTAAAATTATATATAACAAAATAGTTATCAAGCAAGAATTACAGTTACAATATCCAGTCTATTTGTATTTGGCAAAATTAAAGAAAATACTCTATCATTTATCCTATCTTTGTGAGTCTAAAGTTTCATATCTAATTTACCTTTTATCATAACTAAGTAAAACTATAATTATAGCTATCTAATATTTAAGTTCATCAAAGACCCCAGAAAGATATAATAATATGACCTGAGTAAACAGGAAGTGCATTGCAAGCAACTACAAAACTCTAAAAGTGACAGAGACATCTGGCTGCCTAGACAGTCACCCAAAGTTCTTCTGTAACATTGGGGCATCCATCTTCAGCCTATAATAGGCCTAGAGTATCTGGAAGACTTTTTAGTGAAGCAAGAAATTTGAAGGACTGTCCTGCCTATATTGGCAAAGATTGTCAGTCACTTTCCTCTGTGTCCTGCAGAATGTCTGGCAGTTTCTTCTGTGAAGTAGGAACCTGAAGGACCATCCTGCCTTGTTCTGGCAAAGTTTAGCAGTCACTTCATGTGGGTCCTGCATGTCCATTTTATAGAGCATACTGTCAGGCAGTCCAGGCAAAAGCAGCTTCTTGTCCAAATGGTCAGCCTTGCCATATTGAAAGTAAACTCCATAAGGAGTTTCTTTGATGCTGATCATCCTCTTTGAAGTAATTGGTGCTTCCAGAAGCTGACGTGTCTCATTGTCGAGAAAAATCTAAGTTCTTTTTTTTTTAAAGATTTATTTATTTATTATGTATACAGTGTTGTCTGCATATACATCTGCAGGTCAGAAGAGGGCACCAGATCTCATTATGGATGGTTGTAAGCCACCATGTGGTTGCTGGGAATTGAACTCATGACCTCTGGAAGAACAGCCAGTACTCTTAACCTCTGAGCCATCTCTCCAGCCCAAAATCTAAGTTCATAAAACATTTTAAATGCCATATTCTGTAGGTCTTTGAAGTGCTTGGAAATTACTTACCTAATTGAAATATATCTTTGTATACCTAGAAAACTTAACTAATATGGCCATAAACTTGACTATTATAGATGACTATTATTCTGTATTTTTTAATTATATATTTCATTTTAAAATGAGCTACATAAACACAATACCTTAAACAAGAGTAGAAATATACATACAGTGTAACAAAATTGATTTTAAATTTGTATCAATAAACTAAAATCTATACCAATGTAAAATATTTTGAGATTAACAGTTCTTTCTTGGATTAAAGTAGATTCAATAATCCATCCTTTTAACCTATCATTTTTATATCGACCCCCCCTTTCTTTTTTAGAAAGAGTTTGACTATGACCATTAACAATTTATAACCAACCCACCTTAAATGAAAACAAACAATTATAAACAATATTTTGGGAATTTGGGCGTAGTGCTCTAGACTACTTCCTGTAGACTGGGGATGCTGGTAATCTTATGGGGACCCTGAGAAAATTTAGAATTATGATCAAGTCCTGACTAGGATATTTTATGCAGTTGGTCCATCTCAGCCAGCAGCCTGGAAGTTGTTGTGAATGCAGAACTCAGAGGAAGCCGTAACAGAGGTGCATTGAAACGTTGGATCATCTGGGCCGTCTGTTTTTATTAGTGTCTGGTCCCCTTGTTCTAAAAGTAGATAAACTTTTAATGGTACCATATATATATATATTTGTATTAGTATAAATGTGAACTATATATTGTGCAGAAGTCAAAGATAATTTTTTGTTTTATATTTGAGCAGGTAAAATATACGTCATGTGTCTTGTAGTTACTTTAGGTTTATTTTTTCATGTCTGTAATCAGGATTTTCAGGAGATCTTTCTTGATCAAACCTGATCTTTTTTAACCTGGAAAGAATCTATAGCCTCTTACCTTCTGTGGAAACAAAAGCAGAACCTCCTTCCCAAAGTAACACATCCCCAGACTCAAATTTTGGAGTCAAGATATTTTTAAAATATATAGGTTGGTTTAATATGGCAGTTTTCATAATTCAAAGTCTCTTGGTAGCTATTATCTGATCATTAACACTCAAAAATATAAGGATAACACATTAAAATATAAAATCCAGACTGTCTGTGCATTTCCCATCTTTACATGGCTTATCGTATTTTTTATTATTGCATTCCTTTTTTAAGGACTTTACTATTATTTATTTAGTCTACCCTTTTTCTTCTCTCTCCCAAGCCTACTCATTTTTTTTAAACATCCTGTAACCTGTTTAGAGGACTTTTTGTCTGAATCTGTTTTTTACTGTGTTTCTGTAACCTTTTTGTCTGTATGAGCAAAGGCTAAATCTGCCATGCAGCACACTGTGTGGCTTGGAGATGCCTCTGCGTACAGTGGCGGGAATCCTCCATGCTGTAGCTCAAGCCCACGCCTCCGTACTAGGAAGCTGGATTTGGTTCTAGAACCCTTTTTTAAAAACTTTCTCAGGTCTTATGTGGAAATTCCTGCCCCACATTGAGCATTGTATGTAACTGGAGGCTTTTCTCTGTCCCGCCCATTCCACAGCTGCTTCCAAATTATCGTGCAGAGGTTTACATTAATTATAAATGTTTTGCCAATGACTCAGGTTTATTGCTAATTAGCTCTTGCAATTAAATTGACCCATTTCTATTCATCTATTTACCACCACATGGTTCGTGGCTTACCAGTTCTCTGGCATCTTGTTCCTTGGGTGGATGGTGTCTGTCCCAACTCCACTTTTCATCATCCCAGTCCTCAGCTTGATTTTTTGCCTAACCTTATCTTGCCTGGCTATTGGCCAAAACAGCTTTATTTATCAACCAATGAGAGCAACACATTTACAGCGTACAGAAAGACCGTCTCATAGCAGGAGTTACAAGTGATTGTGAGCCCATTTGTGCTTCCAACCACTGAGCCATCTCTCTAGCCCCTTGTATTATTTTGATGTTCCTTCCATCCTTTGTACTTCCATATTTTTTGATACTGTATCTCAATTTTACTTTGTATTTTCTTTGCCCTGGATGTGGAATTAACCATTTGTTTGGTCCTTTCATTAATGGAATGGGAACACTAAAAACCTTCCACTATCTTAGTGGATATTTGTTTTTTGTAGTGGAACTCATTTTTAGATTATTTTAAAGTCTGGCTGATGGGTACATCTGCCTGCTGTGTGGTACTGCTGGTGTTATTTGTAGCCTCCTCTGCCCAGAGGCACTTTTATACTTACTTGACTTATGACTAATTTATCTGTTACTAATTAAAGGCTATGTTTTTGTCTAATATTTTCCTGGCGTATATTTTTCAAATTATTGCTTTTAATTACCTTGTCTCCCTGTAATTTAGTGTGTCTGTTATAAATAAGAGTAGTTGAATTTATTTTTAAAAATCTGAGATGTCCATAACCAGAACTTGGGAGTTGGTAAGCTGGTCTGCCCATCTCCTTCAGGCCAGGTAGGTATTGGTATATTTGGGTTTATTCTATCAGTTTTTTGAGCTTTCCATTTACCCTGGCTTCTCTTCTCTTCTTCTTCCCTTTCCTTGGGTTATTATTTAGTAGTTTTTATATTTAAGCTCCATTCTCTTCTAGTCTGTTCATTATCTGTTTTACAGCCCTTCAATCTGTGGTTTCTCTAGAAATTAACTATAATATGAAAACCCACTATTTAAAATCTTAAACACTCAAGGGCCCTGCATAGCTTCAGTGAGTCTCCTCAAGTGATATATTATGCATATTAGATTCATCTTAAGAAAATAATTAAGCCTCCAAGAAATTACTGGAGGCTTCATATTACTGCTCCAACTTTTGTTTAGACTTGCCTGTGTCTTTCGCTGTCTTCGCTTGTGGTTGCTTTTTAGTTCCGCACCGTCAGTGTGGAATAGTATCCCTCTTCCTGAAGTACATGCGTGATAATCCTGTTAGTGATGCTGGTTCTCATGATCTGACAATGACCCTACTCTGCTCTCCTTCTTAAAAACTATCTATCTTTATCACCCAGGAGCTATCATTTTATTTGACTCTTATTTTCTCCCAGTTTATTGGAGTTATCATTCTACTGGCTCCTGGCTTTATTACTCTCTAGAAATCTGTCACTCCAATCTGTTGTCCCTTTGAAAGTCGTCTGCCTTTATTTCTTTGTCTTTGGTGTACTGAAAATTGCATGGTGATCTGTCACATTGTGGGTTTCTTCTTATGTATCTTGGCTTGAAATTCATTCAGCAATTATATCTCAAGTATTACAAACATTGTCTCGTTTTTCCCTGCAGAGTTGTCAACAGCCTCACATTCCATTTTCTCTGTGTGTGCATCTGTCTTCCTACCAACTCTTCTTTGCTAGTGTGAGGTTTTCTTATGCTGGAAATTTCTTCCAAACTCTTTTAGCTCACTAATTTTCTCTTGAGTTGTCTTTAATTTTAGTTAGCATTATTACAGATTTGTCTCTAGGGGTTTGGATTGTTTTCTAAGTCTTCTTGTTCACAGCGTTAGTGTTTGATATGTAGCTCATAAGCTTTCTCTTACTTGCTAAAATCACGCGATTCTCTATAGTGGATAACTGAGTAACTGTTCTCTGTAGCTCATTCAAGCGTTTGAGGGTTTTGATTCCTCTTTGGTCACCTTGCCTTGCTTCCTTCCATACTTTTTAGTTTCTGAAGGTGAGTTTCCCATTATTTAGAACTTTGCTTATTTGCAGAAATGCCTTGAGGCTTGGCTGATGATGAATAGACCCGTACAGATTTGCATATTTTTCCACAGATGCGTAAGGTGGTTACCACGCTCAGGCCTCTTTAACCTCAATTCCCAGATGAAGAGTTCTCAGACTGTACAGCTTGTATCCACACAGACTTTAGTGTACCGTTGGTTAACACATGCCTACAAATCTCCATCCCTCAGCCCCTGTGTGGAGAAGTCTCCCTCCAGCTTTAATGCTCACTTATCCATAGGCTCATGGCCCTGCCTTTTGGTGCTAAGTGAAGGGCTCCATCAGCTCATCACATTGGGTGTCCCTGGCTTTGTCTTTTTTTTGTGTGTGTGTGTTTGTGTGTGTGTGTGTGTGTGTGTGTGTGTGTGTGTGTGTGTCTTCTGGAGCAATGGGCACTGAGGTTGTAGCTCTCCTGGGCTTAGCCAATGCCCTCAGAGTAGACACCGCTTCTTATAGCTCCCACTCTCCCTTCTCCATCTCTAAAAATGTCATATTCATGCCCCAGGGCCACCACAACCTGAGTGGTTCAAAGCAACAGCAACGTTTTATTCTCTCAGTTCTGATGGAAATCTAAAATCCAGATGTTGGCAGGGCTAGTCTCTCTGAAGTAGCCATCCTTTCTGGACATTGCCAGCTGTTGGTGGCCAGCCATCCTTTCTGTTCTTGGCTTATGGCAGTAGCATCGAGCCAGTCTCCAGGCCCCGCTTCACACAGCCTCTTCCCTCTCTGTCCGCATCTCCATCCACCCATCTTCCCTCTTCTTATAATGAGCCACCCATTCTACCCCATATGACCCCATTTGAACTGGCTTACAGCTTCCAAGTGTCCACTTGTACAGAAAGTCATCTTTATGGGTTGTACTTGACATGAGGTTTTGGAGGCTACTTTTCAACCCAGTGTACAAGTCTAATTTTTTTTCAGTCCATCAATGAATTCTTAGAGAACTTTATTCTATTCAGGACTTGTTCATTTCAGCTGGAGGGTGGGAATTCCAGGATCCATTAGTCATACTTCAGAATGAATGTCTATACACTTTCTGATTGTTGAGATGTTAAGAATCATGACAGCAGGGTCTATATTCATCTTATTTAGCTTATGTCCTTGGTTCTGAGTCCTGTGCAGAGAATGGGTGTCATTAAACAATGCCAAAATAAATGAGCAAATGTGTAATAAGTAACCTACAAATATTAAGAGACAAATGAGTTAAAATTGGGCTGAGGGTAACTTGAGAGCCCCATTCCAGTACCTAAGCTTAATACCTGGAACTAGATGGTGTCTCAGATGTCTGTTTCTCTGGGGGGGCCCTCTGCCACCCAACCCAGCCCATATCCTTCTCTTTCATATCTTTCCTGCAATAGCCATTCATCATTCAAACCCCAAAGCTATCTCCCTTCAACAAGAGGTGACCGCCATGCATCTTTGTGTCAAAACATTAAGTGTTTCAAATATTTTCTCATGGAATTCTTACCAACAAGCCTATGAAATAGATACTACTGTTATCAGAAGTCATGATCACGATTGTATCATCTTCTCATCATCATCAGCATCACCACCATCATCATCATCATCACCATCATCATCATCGTCATCATCATCATCACCATCATCATCATCATCACCATCATCATCATCATCGTCATCATCATCATCATCGTCATCACCACCATCATCATCATCATCACCACCATCATTATCATCATCATCACCATCATCACCATCATTGTCATCACCATCATCATCATCATCATCATCACCATCATGGTCATCATTGTCATCTTTATTACCATCGCCATCGTCACCACCACCCCCACCATCACTGCTACCACCATTACCATCAACAACACCACTGTCACCACCACCACCACCACCACAAATACCACCACCACCATCACCATCATCATTACCTTATTGATAAGGAAATTGAGCCTCAGAAAGGTTAAGTATTTTGCCCATAGTGAGATCCCGAAAGCCAGAATTAGAACCCAGTTCATTTAACCCCAGAGAAGTGGCAACATCCTTAATTCATGTGTTGTTCTTACTTGGCCAGACCTTCACTTTGCCAGTCCCACACTCCTTCCTCCTCACTCTCTGCTGCCTAAATTCCTACCCCCAAGAGTTTGCTCTTTTGTGAAAATTTTTTCAATATTCATCACGATGTATCCTAGATGCTGTCACGGGAAACAGGGCAGACCTGGAGGTTCAGTTTGTGAAGATACATTGGATAGCTCTGGAATTCATTGGAAATAATAGCACAGTCAATTCCGGTACCCCTCTAGAACTTTTTAAGGGTGAAGAATGTGACCAGTGCTCTTCCTTGAAGCCACATCATCCTCCTGAGCAAGCAGAACCAGATGCTGAGCAGTTTCCCCCTGACCTCAGCCTTGACTGAGAACTTGACACACAAAGATGTCATTTGTTTCACGTGAGATGTTTTCCCTTAAAAGACCATTTATGCTATTTTCTAAATTTAAACATAATAGTGAGACATGATTAGTCAAGTTATAAAAGAAACCAGAAAATAAAATAACAAAGAAATTTGGGAACTATTTTGTCACCATGAATGGCAGACAGAAAGCAAGCATTCCAGAGAAGATTTTGCACAACCCTTTGTAACCATGCAGCATATTTCTAGTTTCGACAGTGTGAGTAATTTGTTTATGGATATTGGAAAAACTGTCAGAGGAAAGACAATTTCAAGAGTTAAATGCTGGGTCAGGGAGATAAAAGCTCAGTGGATAAAAGCACTTGCTGCTCAAACCTGATAAAAGGCTTTTAGATCCCTGAAATACATGTAAAATTTGGATGCCTGCTGTGGTGAGCTGAGAGGTCCTAGGTCATGCACTGTGGTAGCAAGCAACAAGAGACCCTGCTCCAAGCAAGGTGGAAGGCAAGGACCAACATTCCAGGTTGTCCCTGACCTACACATACATGCTGTGGCATGCACACATCTGTACACATAAACACCTCTGCGCATGTCATACATACATGATATGCAAAAATAAATGAATAAATAAAATGTAAATGCTGTTGCATTTAGCGTGAGAGACCTAGTTTAGAAAATTAAAATGAATTGGTTTGCTTTGCCAAAAGTCATTTTTTTTCCTCAGTCATATTCCTCTCCTTTTCAATCATATTCTTCATAGAACTAGAAAAAATGCTAAAATTCATATGGAACTATGAAAGACCCTGAATAGCTAGAGTAATCCTGACCTCAAATTATACCGCAGAACCATAGTCACAAAAACAGTGCGGTACTAACACAAAAGCGAGCACATGGAACAACAGACCAAGAAAGAAGAGCCGGGAATCAAGTTATACAGCATAGCCACCTAATTTCTGAAAGGTGTCAAAAAAACGTATATTGTAAAAAAAAAAAAAAAAAAAAAAAGAAAAAGAAAGAAAAAGAAAGAAAGAAATAGAATAAAAAAAGAAATAGAATAAAAATAAAAAGCATCTTTAACAAACATTAAGAGCAAAACTAGGTTTCCTCGTGCAAAAGAATGAAGCTCGATCTGCCTCTCCCACTCTGCACAAAAACTGGATCGAAGACCTTCATGTAAGGCCTGAGACACTGACAGTGCCCCCAGGGGAAAGCATTGAGTAAAGCAGAGGTAAGAACTTTCTGGAAAAGACTCAAATAGCTGAGAAAATAGCAAAAATTGACAAGGGTATTACAGGAAATGAAAATGTTTCTGCACAACCAAAGGCTCAGTCACCAGCATGAAGTAACAAGCTGCAGAACGGGGGTGGGGAGGGGTAATCTTCACTAAGTGCACACCAGACAGGGTTTAATAGTGGGTATTTCAAAAACTGAACATGTAAGCCCCAAAACATCCAATTAATACACAGGCCACTGCACAGCTGGTTTTCGGGGGAGAGCTACAAATGGCCAATAAATATTTGAGGAAGTGTTCAACATCCTTAGCCATCTGGGTAACGCAAATAGAAACTTCTCTGAGTCTCGTCTCACCCAGATTTGTGGCCATTGAAAGGGGAAGAACAAGTGCTGGTGAGGATGTGGAGAAGGGGTGCATTCACCGGTGATGGGAGTGCAAACGGTCGCAGCTGATTTGAAAGTCAGTGTGGGGTTCCTCAAAAATAAGAGTAGAACTACTGCACGGTTCAGAGACATCCGAGTATGTGCCTGAAGGATGCTAAGTCTCTGTGAAGAGATGCCTTGCACATCCATGTTTATTACTGAACTATTCATCATAGCCAAGATATGGAATCACTTGATGCCCATCAACAGATGAAGGGATGAACTGTGTCCGTGTGTACAATGGGATTTTATTCAGCCACAAAGAAACATGAAATCATGGCATTTGTAGGAAAATGGATGCAACTAGGACTCATTATGTTAAATGAACTAAGACCAACTTGGAGAAACAAAGATCACACATTTTTCTTTATGCAGACTCTAGATTTAAAATTAAGTGTGAGGCTAGAGAGATGGATCAGCGGTTAAGAGCACTGGCTGCTCTTCCAGAGGACCTGGGTTCAATCCCAGCACCCACACAGCAGCTCACAGCTGTCTAATTCCAGTTCCAGACACCCATGGCAAAACACCAATGCACAAAAAATAAGAATAAAAAAATTTTAAAAATAAATAAAAAAATAATGTGTGTGTGTGTGTGTGTGTGTGTGTGTGTGTGTAAAAATGCCCTAACAAAGCACACTTCTTTGCATGCTACCTTAAAAACAAAATCTGTTTTGGGAGCAGAGGTACCATTGTTTGACATTTACCAGTCTACTAGCCTTGTCCCCTTGGAGTCGTTCACTCTCCTGGTCAAGGACTATTGATAGCATTAGCTGGCACTGAGGCCCTGCTGATCCTGAATGCTGTATCATTATGTAGGTGGCTTCAAGAAGGGGAGCAAGGAGCTCCAGATCAACAGTGAAACGGACCACTCCAAACTCTGCAGTCCTCTCCCACACAGAGCAGCTGGTTGCATGACCAATGGTGGTACAGACAATCAAAGCATGCTTGGAACCTATGAAAACCATCCCAGCACCGAAGACACACTTGGGTAACTGAACTTACCTGGTCATTAGTGGCGGTGGAGGTGGTGGGGCCAATGACTCAAAAGGGTGATGGCGGAAGTTAGGGATAAAGGCACCCACGTTGAGGAGGTCCCCTCCACGATTCTCACTTGGGAGAAGGAGGTTGCAGAAGCTTCCTTGGGGAGGTCGGTCTGACTTTGTCATCTCTATTCCACTTTTAAAATAGCTCTTCACTGGAACCATGGAGAGTGAGCCAGCGTCACTGCTCCTGCCTATTCACAGCTCGGACAAGAAGGTCAATGTTAGAAGAGCCACACTGAGCTTTGATGGTAGGAATAGTTTTTGAGGTCTCCATTCTGTCAAGCCTCCACCTGAAAATCTTGAGTGATGAATCAGAACAGTGCCATTACCAAGGCTCACGTGTAACAAGGACTGGAAGGCTATCCAGTACCACCACATCTGCATGGCAGTCACCCCTATGAGTAAGACTGAGTCTTCTGTAAAGTGATTGGAATTTTGTACAGGCACCCATGAGTTGAAGAATTTAATGTTTTCTTCTCCACAGGCCCTCTGACTGTCCCTTCAAAATGGCAAGCTGGGTGACAGATATTTTTTTGGTGAGGTGCTCTTCAAGGGTAAGGCCATGTAGCTATCCTTCAGTGGCAGGTGAAGCTGCAACTTTCTGTGAAACTGTCTAGATGACCACTTTTTCTGGAGCAGATCTTGAAACAGGTAGGATTTTTCCTCCTGGCAGTTCTGTTCCCTGGAAGGGAAGTCTTGGTTGGAGTCAATACTTCCTGATCTGGTGGGCAACGGAGCAAGGCACACTTTACCCACTTCTAACAGAGCACTATCAAACACCCAGGTTCACAAAGGTGAAGATCGATGACCAATGGAATCCGGCCTGGGGACCGGGACCTTTCTGAAGTTCCTGTAAAGTACAACAAGGCCAACGGCAAGTGGACTGTGTCTGCAGGTTCCATCGATTTTGATGTAACATATCAAGAGAGCAAGCCTGTGGCTATGGAGAACAAAGCATGTCTTTGAGAAAGGAAGATGCTGGGCTCAGGGTTCAGAAAGCCATGAGATGTGAGGGTGGAGAGGAGACACATGGAGACCAGCTAGCCGCCTTTCAACAATGCTCTTAGCTCCTGCATTTTTGGTAAGCAGGACACTGTGGAAGGTGGGACAGCCCAGGACAAGGGCAATGAAATCATCAACTGGCTGGACAGGAAGCATTCTACCCAGAAGGAAAACTTCCTGAAACCCAAGGGGATCCTGCCAAGCCACTGTCCCGAGGGTGACCAGGGGCATTATTGTACCAAGAGGCTGGTCCAGGGATTTAGAGGGTTGAGCTCTTGTACTCTAGACCCATCATCAAGGTCAGTGGGCACACTTTCACCCAGATGCCCACCCACATAAAGGAGAGATTTACAGTCATGTCTCTACCGTAATGTCTCAGCTGTTCTCCAACTTCACTGTCCGTACAGAAAAGAAGTCAAAAGCTTTCTATGCCCAACTCTGAGAAAATGTAGAAAATGTAATTCATATGCTCAATAAATATTGATTTCTTTTCTTTTTATTGAAAACATATTTTATACAATGTATTTAGGTCACAGTGTCTCCTCCTATAGCTTCTCCCAGATCTTCCCCAGCTCCTTACCCTCCAAAATCCACACCCTTTCTTTCTCTCTTTCATTAGAAAACAAACAGGCATCTAAAAACAAAATTAAATAAAAACAAATGAATGAGAATGGGACAAAATAAACAAACAACCACCCAAAAAAATAACCAACAAAAAGCACAAGAAACACGGACAGTCCCAGAGACACACACATTCGCTCACACTGAAATCCCAAAGCCCCCACAAAATCTGAAACCATAATATGTGAGCAAAAGAACTGTAAGGTTAAAAAAAAATGCCCATTATTAAAAAAAAAAAGCATTATGAGACAAAAAAACCAAAACCAACAAACAAACAAAAAAAAAAGCCAAAACAACAACAAAACAAAAACAATCTCCAAAAATATCGCTGAGTTGTGTTGGCAATCTACTGCTTAGCATGGGACCTGCCCTTAAGTGTGGTTTGTATACCCAGTGACACAGACGCCTTTGAAGAAAACTAATTTTTCCTTTGCTGGTTGTTATCAACTGGAGGTAGTTTATGGGTTAGGGATGGGGCTCATGTCTGCTTCCCCTTCCAGCACCCGGACTCCATCTGACTTAGACCTGTGCAGGCCCTGTGCATGCTGCCACAGTCTCTGTGGGCTCATCTGTGAGTCAGCCCTGCTGTGTCTACAAGGTCTTGTTTCCTTGGTGTCTTCCACCCCCAAGGGCTCTTACAATCTTTCTGCCTCCTCTTTCAGCGTTCTCCGAGCCCTGAGGGGACGGATTTGATCTTAAATCTCTAACTCAAGCTACAACACAGTCACCCGGCACTTGGAAGATTGAAGCAGGAGAGCCAGAAATAAAGGTATCCTTGTCTACATAGCAAGGTTGAGGCTAACCTGGAACTGGTTTTAAAAATTCAAATAAAAAATAATTAATTAGCCAGGTGGTGGTGGCGTACAGTTTTAATCCCAGCACTTGGGAGGCAGAGGCAGGCAGATCTCTGTGAGGTCAAGGACAGCCTGGTCTACCTAACCTAGTTCTAGGACAGCCAAGGCTACACAAAGAAACCTTGTCTTGAAACAAAACAACAAAATATTTTTTAAAAGAAAGACAAAACAAAATGAAACAAGGAGCTTAGAGAAGGAAGAAATGTGTCTCTCTCTTCCTGCGTAGGACCTGACACAAACAGAGTGTCAATCATTTTGCTGGTGTCCCTACACCAGGACAGACACAAAACTTGCAGCCCTGGGCATGAAGGAGAAAGTGTGGATTACATAATTCTCATCACTAGATCCCATTTCATGAGAAGGCTTTATCTTCAGATCATTCTAAAAGGACCATGAATCGAGCCAATGACTAAAGTCTTGGTGAGGCTTTACCAAAAACTTGGGAACAATTTTCATGGAAGTAGTTCTTAAAGGAATCCCTGAGGAAATCTGGGACTCAAGTGGGACCATGACATCTTATTTGAAATTGATGGCCACATCTTGGAAGCTACCAGGTACCACGTGCCAGGCCAGGTACACAGTGTGGAACAGACTCCACAGAGATAATGTGTTTGTGTTCAGGTACTTTAAGGTGTGCACAAAGAGACACCAAAGGAGTAACAAAATCTACTCACTGAGGGGGTAAAAGCTATCTAGAACATTCTGGGGAACATCCATTCCTGTTCTCATCATTGATTTTTAACCCTGTACTTGGTTCATTATTTTTGTGAAATTGAAGGGTTTTGTTTTGTATTTTTGTCAGATGCGTGGCATGTTCCATCAAGAATCTAACTGTAATTTTAACTTTTTATCCAATAAAAAAGTGCCTAAGGTTTAAAGGATCAAAGTACAAGAGAAGGGAACCAGCCCAGTAAGTAGGGGCTCAATATGGGCCTGGCAGTGTCCTACACATTCAAAGGACACCCTCAAACCATAGCACAGTATGGCACAGTCACTTAGAGACATGGGACACAGAAACAAATACGGAGGTTTGAAAGAGAATTGTCCCCCATTGTCTCAGACATTTGAATGCTTGGTCCCCAGTGGGTGGCATTGTTTGGGGGAGGTTCAGGAGGTGTGGCCTTGCTGGAGGAAGTATGCCACGGAATGGGGGAGGGCTTTCAATCCATACCCCACTTCCAGCTCCCTCTCTCTGATTTTTGTTGAGGTTGAAGATGTGAGCGCTCAGCTCCCTGCTCCTTCCAACATGCCTGCTGCCTGCCACCCCGCCTTCCTCACCTGGAAGGACTCTTATCCCTCTGAACCAGAAGCCCCAATAAAGTCTTACGTAAGTTGCTCTGATTATGGCGTTTATCTCAGCAACAGAAAAGTAGCTAGTACAAAAGCTGAAATACTTAGCTTTTGGTCCTGGGGATGAGAATGAAGGAGAGAGGCACAGGGGATTGTTTTCCTCCCAGGCCTTCATCAGTCACCCTTTCCTCAGAGGCTTCTTCCCTGCAAGTTTGTGTCAGTCTCTCAGGTCCAAGACTTCCCTTGGCTTGTGGCTATTTTTTTAAAAAAACATCACTAAGACATTTATAAGGTGTCCTCCATGCTCGGAGAGGGCTCCACACTCAGGCACCCCGCCAAAGACTCCTTCACATGTATGCAAGTCCTTTCCTGTATCTGGGATGCCCTCAGATGGGACACCTAGGTTGGTGGCCATTGCTACAGACTGAGCATGCCAGGGCTCCACCCAGCAAGCAGTGGACATTATACCATTTCTTCCTGAGCTTGGGGTAGCTCAGGACCACTGTTCCCAGCTGGCTTCTGAGGGAAACGGAAATCACACTGATAAGGTGAGAGATTTAGATGGGACAGAGTCAGACATCCTTCCTTCTAGAGCAATGGTTCTCAATCTGTGGGTCTTGACCACTTTGATAAACCTCTAGTTCCAAAGATATTTACAGTAACATTCATAACAGTAGCAAAATTACAGTTAGGAAGGAACAATGAAATTAATTTTATGGTTGGGGTCACCACAACACGAGGAGCCATATTAAAGGGTCACAGCACTAGGAAGGTTGAGAACCGCTGTTCTAGAGTCTCCCTGCTACTGCAGTTGTGAGATTTTGAGGCACAAATCTGAAAACTGATCTTTGAGGCCTAGACAGGAAGGCAGGAGGTTTAAGAACCTTTAATTTCATGTCTTGAATAGGTGATAACCTGTGCCATTTAAATATCCACAGAAATCCTTGTCTCTCTCATGTGCAGAAGCTGACTTTGCACAGCTGAGGTTCTAATTCCCAGGCTGTGGAACAAATTTAATGTCTTGCCGTAGCACACATATTTATCCCTTCAGTTTCTTTGGGTGTGACTTCCTTTGCACAGGGTTCCAGGACTTCAGCTAAGTTGTTCATCTTCATCATCATCCTCTTCATCATCATCCTCTTCATCATCATCAGTCGAGAGTTCTCATCTAAGGCATCCAGGGAAGATCTCCTTCTCAGCTCTCTTGAGTTGTTGACAACCACAAACACTTGACTGTTTACTTTTCAAAGCCATTAGGGTTTCTAGCCTAGGGAAGGCCTCTTTCAAAGAACCAGGCTTTTCCAGGATAAGCCCTCTGTTGGTGAACTCAAATGCTCTGGGACCTTAGTTATAGCTGCAGAATCCTGCTCTCTTTTCTGTCTCCGGTTGGCTGAATACTCCATGCTTTCTCAAGGAGAGTATAGTATATGTGGATCTCAGTAATGACAGTGTACAGGCTGCCCTAGAGGTTGGGAAGCTAGGGCTTTATGTCAAATCTACCTGTTCCCTGTGTTTGTATAAAGTTTTATTGGCACATGGTCACAGTCATTCATTTATGGACTGTGGAGATGTCTGAGGTAGTGCCCTTAAGAGAGTTCATGAAGACTTGTGGACCATTGAAAGGGTGATACCAGTCTCTACTTCCTGTAGAGCAGCCCCAGGGAAGTTGGTCAGGGGATCCCATTGGCCTTTTCCCACACAGGGCAGCAGCCTTGCTGTGGAAGAATCGGAATCCCCAAGGCTACTTCCTGGCTGCAACCAGCATGGAGAACTTGAGAATCCAATGTCAGCAGGATGAGGGCTGAAGAATTAGTCTTGAATCAAAAACATGTAAGTGAATGTCAGCAGAGAGATGATGTCCTCGGCTTAGGCACAAATTAGTGGCCTAGGAGAAGGACCAAGGACCAGAGAAACATCTTGAGAGATGCAAACCATCCGGGGAAACAAAATAAGAAACTCAGAAGTAGAGGCATAAATGTGAATAGAAAGACGACAGCTCCAGATAACCTGGTGGGGGCTGTAAGGCAGTCAGCTGCGCTCCAGTGGCCTTGCAGAAGGCACATCCACTTAGCTGGACTCTCGAGGAGGTCGTGGTGATAGGTGGGGATCCTGAAGCCCCTCTCTTGGGGTTTTAACTCTCCACACTGGTAGGTATGGGCTCCTGCTCTCCTGAGCGGTGCCTGCTGGTCTCAACCATCCAGCGTTAGGTTGTCCTGGGACCTTGGTTTAATGAGGACTGAAGAAGTACTGATATTTGGTGCATTTGGTGGCTTAAGGCTGTGATGGTAACTTTTAAGCTCTTACATGTCAGATAGAAACCAACATCTCTGTTTCCTAAAAAGATTTATCTATCTTAGTGTATGAGAGTTTTGTCTCCATGTATGTGCATGTACCATATTCATGCAGTGTCCAGAGTGGCTATAAAAGAGAGTCTAGATCTTCTAGAACTGAAGTTACAGACGGTTGTGAGCCACCACATGGGTTCTGGGAACTGAACTCAGGTCCTCTGCGAGAGTGGCCAGTGCTCTTAATTGCTGAGCCATCTTTCCAGCCCCCAAGAACCCATAATTCCCTTTATAGAACAATGTGTGTTTATGTGCATATACACACTCATTTATTTTTATTTTAAGTTATTTGTTTATTTATTTGTATGTATTCATATTTTAGCCTGAGTGACATGGCATGCGTGCAGAGGTCAGGGAAACTTGCGTGAGTCAATTCTCTTCTCCTGTCATGGTAGGCCGAGGATCAAACTCAGGTCATCAGTATTGGCAGCAGGTACTTTTTCCCCACTGAACTATCTCTGTGGCCTCATTCATTGATTTTTAAATGATAAGCCAATCTTATAGTGCTGAACTTGACTTGATTTGGTCGTAATGTATTATTCTATTTATGCGTGATGGAATTCAATTTGCTGGCATTTTGTTCGAGATTTTGCATTTGCATTCATGAAAGAAATTGATGGCGATTTTTCTTTCTTGTACAGCCCTTGTCAGCTTGCTGTAAAGTTATGCTGTCTTGTGACGTGAATTAGAAAGATGGTTCCGTCGCATGAACACAAAGCTGAAGGAGAGGTATCGCCCCTTCAAGTATTTGAGTCACTTTGGACCTGGACTTCTGAGAATGTTTGACACTGAGATTTAATTTCTTTAATAGGCATAAAAATATACCTATTTTCAATTTCTTTCTTTGTGGCTTTGAGAAGTTGTGATTTTTCTAAAGTCTGTAGATAAGTTCCTTCCCATTATATTATAATTTATTTCATCTATGCCTTCTCCATTTTTCTTCAGGAAACTTTTGTGGACTTCCTAATTTTTCAGTTTTTTCAAAGGACCAGCTTTTCTCTTGGGCTGACCTCTCCATGGAATGGCTGCAGTTTCAACTTTTATTCTGACTTCTTCATCCTCTGCCCTTCCATTTCCTTCTGGGCTTCTTGTTCTTTGTGGCTCACTTAGGTTCTGGTGCTTTCTCTCTCATGTATAAATTAGCACAACAAACTTCCCTCTAAGCACGCTTTTATTTAGATGCTCTGACGTTTGGCTTGCTGCCTTTCTGCTGTGATTCCCTTCTAGCCATTAACTGCATCGCACTGACATTTTCTCTTGACACATAGGGTTTTCAGAAGTGAAGAGAGGCTCATTTTCAAATACTGGGGCTGTCATGTGGTTTTAAATTTTGATTTGGGGGGCTAGAGAGATGGCCCCATGGGGGAGTACTCACTGTTCTTCCAGAGGACCCGCATTCAGTCCCCAGCAACCACACTAAGCTGCTCACAACTGCCCTTAACTCCCGTTCTAGGGGCTCTGACACCCCTTCTGGTGTCCACCAGCAGCCCCTCCTCCAGACGTGGCCCACACTCACAGAGAGATGCACAATACGTATCAATACAATTTTATTTTAAAGTTAATTCCACCGTGACATGGGGACATATTCTGAGTAATTTCAAAACTAAAACTTTGTCAAGACTTGTTTATGTATAGCCTGGTATATATTCAATTTTCGTGAATATTCTTCAGCAGAACCCGGGTGAGCTTTAACCATCAGCTTGCCACAACACAGAAATCACATGAAAGGAGGACTTTAACCGAGGAATTCCCAAGGTCAGGGTGGCCTGTGGCATGTCTGTGCAAGACTGTCTTGATTATTAATTGTCAAAAGGGGACCCAGCCCACCGCGGGTGGTACCATTCCTTGGGCCGGTGAACCTGAGCTATATAAGAAAGCAATCTGAGTAAGAGCCTGCACAAGCCAGAAAGCAGTATTTCCCCATGGTTTCTGTGACTGTGAATGAGTTCCTTGATCACAGATAAAGCTGTGTGGACTAGCAAGCAGGTCTCCTGACAAGCACCTGGTTGAATTCCTGCCCTGAATTCCCTCAATGAGGAACTGTAACCTACAAACCGAAAACATCCCTTTCTGCTCCCATGATGCTTTTGGACTGAGTGTTCTATCCCAGCAACTGAACGGAAACAGAGATCCTCAGACCTTTTTGTTTGAGGCTCCCTTTACATCAATAAAAACCATTGCTACTCCAGCTTTGTTAATATGGGTTCTATATAAGGATATTGGTCATGGCAAAAATGGAGAGTCTTTTACATCTACTTATGAGTTTCTTTGAAATAGTCACAAGCCTGTTTCATGTTAGTCTAAATAACATTTTCATGAAAATTTGGTGACCAGGGTATCATTGCGGGTTTTTTTTCAAATCTTTTTTGACGTCTGGCTTCATGAAAAGGCATTTGGGTTCTTGCTTCTGTTTCTGCATCCAGTCCATTCTGAGATGTTGTTTTGACCAACATGTGCCACCAGGACAGCTGCACCCAAGTGTGTCACACACAAGTGTGTCTTGGGAGGGAGGAGTGCAGTGCTTTGCACATAAAGATGGCTTTCTTTAGTGCAGAGAAACTCAGTAAGTGGTGGCTCCTACAGATCAGATGCAGTGTGGAATCTGAAGCCGGAGCAATGGGGATTTTGTATTGTTATATTAAGATCCATGACTCTCTGCAATAGAATGCTTGGAATAAGACTCAGTCCATGCCTGATTATGTGTCATGCACTGGCCAACTCTTACCAACATGGACACTCTTATCACACCATTATCAGAAGCCACACTCACCAGCCATGGACAAGTCAGAGTGACCTACTCATGGTGACAGATTGAAGTTTCCTGAAATTCCAACTTGCGCATTAACTAAAATCTCATCATGGACAGCGTAGACTTCGTATATTTTTCCTTGACAAAGCAGGCTCAACGCACATCTCAAGAGCACTTGTCAATGCTGGCGTCCATGTTGGGTGTTCCTTCAAGTGACGACACTGTCCTATGGAAAAGGAAAAAGAGAGGAAGAAGAGAAAAGGGGTCATTTAGCTGCGGTTTAAATGGATTGTGCGGGCTGGGTGTTGGTGGCACATGCCTTTAATCCCAGCACTCGGGAGGCAGAGCCAGGTGGATCTCTGTGAGTTCGAGGCCAGCCTGGGCTACCAAGTGAGCTCCAGGAAAGGCACAAAGCTACACAGAGAAACTCTGTCTCGAAAAACCAAAAAAAAAAAAAAAATGGATTGTGCGATTGCTTTTCTTGAGGCAGCATGGAATTCCAGCTGACCTGTCGTGTTTTAGCCTGCATTTCATTATGTCACAGAGAACACTGGGAAGCTGTGACCTGATGGCTCTTGGCTTAATAAAATGAATGGCCCTCCAGTGACATCAAGGATCTTCTTGATGATACTGGCTACCGTCCTGGTCCACTTGTGAATATCTGCTGGGGACGGACAAAATGGTTACTTCTGGTTCCTCTGTTTCTGGGGAAATCCCCACTATCACTTTGGCAACATCAGACACAGTAAAAAAGGGAAGTCAAATGCCATCATTCATGGTCTCTGGAATTCCCAGGGATCTGGGGACTTCCTTTTGAGGGACTGCGCTAGGAAGAGTCTCTTCTGGGCTCTGGGCAGCTGTCTAGGACACTGGAAGGAGCTGGCTTGTGAAGGATGAAGACTGGAGATCCACTTCTCAGCAAAAATAAGGAGTCCTGCTCCAGATTTTCAGTCATGCTTGGCTGCTTTGGGGCAGTGGTGATGAGCTGTTTCTAGCTGCAAACTGTGAACACTTGGGAGAGAGAGGGAAAATTGTGCTGTGTCTCCAGATCACAATAAAGCATTAGCTCTGTTACCTGAATCTCACTGGGCTTCCCATAAGAGTTTCCCAGAGTTGATGTAGCCACATCCCACAGCTGGGAGCCTTCAAGATCAAAAATGTTGTCCAACAATTCTGGAGCCTGACGTCTGGGCTCAGGTGTTGGAGCCAGGCTGGTTCCCTCTAAGGGATGTGAGGGAGATAGTTCCAGGTGGAAGCTGGTACCCAAAGCATCCCTTGGCTTAGAGAGGCATCATCCAGTCTTTGTCTTCATCATCTCTCTTTGTCTCCATATCGCACTTTGGCCCGTGTCCAAATTTCCATTGTTAAATTTAAAAACTTTACTCATACAAGTATAACTTGAACATCGGGTTTATCCTCCCCAATTCTCCCTTTCTTATAAGGTTGTCAGTTATCCTTCATAGAAGGACCTCCTGTCATAGAAGGATCCACTCCACTAGTCATATCTGAAAAAACCCTATTTTCAAGCAAGGTCGGACATTCTGAGGTACTAAAAATTAGGACTTCCGTATGTGAATTTGGGGAAACTTAATTTTACCCATAACACCTAACTAACCTTTGCATAGATACTAAATATTAATCTCCTCTTTTCCCCCAGCTTTCTCAGTTTGTGTATGTCACACACACACACACACACACACACACTTCATTTCCTTCACACAGAGACGGTAAACTGCTAAACATATGAAAGGTGACTTTGTCTGGAACTCTGGGCCCAAAGAAAGTAGGATGTGCTAATAACTTCAAGCCACGCTGGAGGTGGAACAATGGTGTACTAATTAGGACTCGATCAAGAAGGGCACAGCTGGGG
Organism: Peromyscus nudipes; assembly: GCA_902168325.1. Taxonomy (NCBI): domain Eukaryota; kingdom Metazoa; phylum Chordata; class Mammalia; order Rodentia; family Cricetidae; genus Peromyscus; species Peromyscus nudipes. The sequence goes on along the minus strand of CABHPH010162908.1, from coordinate 19,546 downwards.
TGGGAGCCAGAACCTAAGAGAAGGGGGCTCCAGGTGAGTGAGAACTGGCTGCTGCAGGCTCAAGGGCAGGGCTTGTCCCCTCCCCTTCAGAAATAGCAAAGTTGTGAGGCTCCGAGATGTGAGGAGAGAAGAGAGCAGCAGATGAGGCCCCAACAAACATCGACATTTTATTTTTACCGGAGTGTCAGTCCCAGGAGGGACGTAAGCAGGGCATGCCATAGCTTGTATTTGCAAGTCTTTGCTTAAGTGTCTTTGGATGCCCTATTACATAACTGAGTCAGAAACCAGCAGGCTGGGGCTGGAGGGCCTCTTTTAGGTCACAGGCTTTTAGGGACAGGCTCCAGCTGAAAAGGGCACCTCTCCAGTCTTCCCCTGCCAGCCAGGTGAATCGCCTGGATGAAATATCGCAAGTCCTGGTGCTTCCTGCATTATGAGAAGCGAGACTGTGTCTCCACAGTCATGTCCCATCTGAAGCATTCTGAGTGAAAGGCAATGAATTTCCCAACCCAGGCTTTCATTGCCTTCCTTCCCTAAATTGGCTTCCCGCAGAAAAATGGGTCACATGTAGAAAATGGGCTCGTGTCAAATGGGAATGCTGTGTGGATTCCTCCATCAGCTGAGGCATCTGAGAGGCTGCTGGCTGCCAGGGGCTGCACCCACAGTCTGACCCCTGTGACCCAGCGACACTGGCAAATGTGCTACCTTCAGTCATTCTTGTACATTATAGGATGGCGAAAAGATTTGATAGCTCATGAGTTTATGGTTTTGCGACTCAAAGGACTGCACCCCTATGCATGCCATCACCTCGTGCTTCCTGAAAGGAGAGGGTGATGATTGCTCATCATTCATTTCCTTTAGGTCACGGCTTGGCGGTGTCTCAGTAATGAAGAAACCCTGGCAGTGGAAAGGGATGTGCACTCCCATCATCTAACCAAATACACTCACACCCAAAAGCTGTGCCGGTGCCTGATTTCATCCTGCTCTGTTTTCCGAGGACCTTGAACCTACAACATACACTTGACTCAGGTAGGGAAATCACAACACAAAGGACTAAATGTCTCAGATTTTAAACCTCCAATTGGACTGGAATAGAGGCCATGTGTGTAACTGATTATTCTGGTGGAAACGTAGGGAAAAGGGGGATGGGCTTGCTTATCTTGAATAACACATTATATTTAACCTAGTTTATTCAGAATATCACTATTTCACTATATAACTAATATGAGTCGCTGTTAACTGGATTTTTGTGCTATTTAGTGTATCTCCAAAAATCCATCATGTGCTTTCCACCCCAGCACACCAGCACGTTACAGGCTGAGCAGGCACAGGAGGCGTGTGGACGCCATGTTGGGACAGCCAGCTGTGGAGCTGAGAGCAAGGCCTCTGCTCCCTGTGTCTTTTGTGTCTGTGCCCTGAAAGAGAGCAGAAGCCGGGACTTTGCGACTCCAACGCAGCTGTATTTGTATGTGGAATGTGGTGGACTTTTAGAGGAAAGCCGGTGTCTACGTGTGTGTTAAGTGTTCATGGATACGCATAAGAAAGAAAAGTGGGCAGAGAAGAGGGGGCAGGGAGGGAGAGTCAGAAACACAGAGTGAGGAGGAGGAGGAAACAGACAGAGAAGGGGGAGAGAGAGAGACACAGAGAGGGAAAGGGGAGGTAGAGACAGACAGAGACACATATGTCCCTCTGTTCTTTGTGCCTCCAAGCTAATCATGCCAAGTCAGGGGTTTGTTTGTTGTTGGTATGTTTGTTTGTGTCTCTCCTGACATCTACCTTGCACCGTGTATGTATACATGCATATGCACACATGCATGTGGGTATTTAATTTAAAGAGTATAATCCTCTGGAACCCCACTCTGAGGGACACAGGCCTTCTCCAGAAGCTCCCATCTGCGTTCTGAAGCTGTGGGGCTGGAGAAGAAGGGAAGATGGTTTCCCTGTAGATGGAGGACATGTGTCTGTTGCGTCCTGTATTCAGCTGATGTCTGTGTTGGGAGCCAGAGTGGGTCCAGTTTACGGTGACAGAGTGGACGACGGGCTTCAGGTCGTGCTCCACCAAGGCACTATGTTCGATGATATGGCGTCCATCACGGCTGTCACCCTAACCCTGTCCTGAACAGCGACTGTCTCAGCCAAGTGGCAGATTGGGTCTGCAGCACCCCAGCTTTATCAGTCAGCACCCCTCTGGACTTGGTAGTCTGGGCTTGAGAGCGTTTGAGCTTCTCACTTTCATGAAATAGGAACATCCATGTTGTTTTGGGGTCATGGGAAGAGCAGTAGCAGGTTGTTTTCCCTCTGTCTTTTGAACACCAGCCTTGCTCAGGCAGCCTCAGGTTGACAGTACACTCTGCTATTTCTCTTAAACCCGCCAACTCCAAGTCAAGAGTCTTTTCAGGCACACTTACGGGATGCTTTACGGCATTAGCCACACTTCGCCTGCGTGACTGAATCCAAGGATCCAGAAAATTCTATTTAGTGAAGTTCTGACTATTGCCACTCGGATACTCCTAAGATCTTCCAAATCCTATTTAGCTGCTCATTTCTCCCTGGCTTTGGATCATTTGAGCACCACTTGTACCCTGAAGCAGGCTGCTCAGAGCCCTTTATAGACTCCCTGGTTGTTTAATCAGCGTGTGAGGGCCGGGAGAGGTGCTGAGAACGGACAGAATAGGGTTGCCTTCTTTTGTGTCTGTTGCTGTGAGAAAATGCCCTGACCAGTGCAACTTGAGAAAGGAAGAGTTTATCCTTAGCTCACCATCCTGTGTTACAGTCCATCACCATGTAGAAATTTGCAGAGCAGGAGCATGAGGTGGCTGGTTACATCACATCCAGTCGAGAGAGAAAGCATTAATGCTTGCATTCAACTGGATCCTCCATTTTATACAGCCCAGAAGTCAAGTCAGGAAACGGCTCTGCCTACAGCTGAGATGGATCTTCTCACCTCAGTTGGCATTGTCCAGAGCAGCAATTCTCCACCTTCCTAATGCTGTGACCCTTTAATATAGTTCCTTGTGTTATGGTGACCCCCAACCAGAAAATTATTTTCATTGCTGATTCATAACTGTAATTTTGCTACTGTTATGAATTATAATGTAAATATCTGATATGCAGTCCCTGTGAAAGGGTCATGCAACCCCCCTAAGTTGAGAGCCACTGGTCTAGATGATCCCCTACAGGCATGCTCGGAGACCCACATCCCCAGTGACTGTAGAGTCTGTGGAGTTGGCAATACTACTCATCACAAAAGCCAAGGGCATCTTATCTGTGCATGGACAGCGGCCCTTGTGCTGGCCTCTCACCTTCTCAGCCCTCGCTTCCCCTGCAGGTGACAAGGGAGCCTGCATCACTGAGGAATGCCACTTTCTTGTTCAATCAATGTGTTCTAATTATCGTATATGGGAACGAGTTACTGTCCCCTAATATTCTGTCTTTGGCTTACAAGTTTGCCCTCCAGAGTCCTGACAAACCCAGCCGTGGACATGACCATGCTTTCCCTCAGCCCTTCTCTTTGTTGCTCAGACAACCACATTCTTCGATGCAGCATTTATCTGCGGCACTTCCTCCCTTGCGTGTCTTTAGTTAACTTGTGGCTGCGTTCCAGGCCACAGATGCTTCAGGCCTCTGAGCACCAGGGTGGTCTGCCCTGCTGGTTCGGGTAACCTTTGCATCAGATGTGCCCTCCTGGAATCTTCTACAGAGTTCACCAAGACGTCCTCTTGTTTCCAGCCCTCACCCAAGTCTCCTGGAGATCTCTGTGTATCACATTTGACTTTCAGCAGAACCCCAAACGTCCCCCACAGCTGCTTCCCACCCTCGACTCGGAACTGTATGTGGAGGTTTCCTTCTCTTGAGTGACACAATCCCCTGCTCACATGCCAGGTTTAACGGAGCACTCAAACTTCTGGCTCCTAAAACTCCTGACTCCTGTGTCCATCATCTGGATTGCTTCACAACTTACATCTCTTCTGTATGTGTAAAATTATCTGTCTCTCTGTCTCTCTCCGTCTCTGTCTCTCTGGCTGTCTCCATCTCTGTCTCTCTCTATGTCTGTGTCCTTGTCTCTGTCTGTATCTCTGCCTTTCTTTCTCTCCCTCTAGATTCGGGGCTTCTCTGAGTGGTGAGGCTTCTATTCTGAGTCGCTGCTTCTTCCTTCCTAATGTTCCAGAAGGACTGTGTGGATTGCACTGGGATTCCTGCACTCCAGGAAGTCAGGAAGAGCTATGGTCATTGAGTCAGTTTGGCTTCAGATAAAAGGTGTCTCCTTCATTACATTGCCAATTAATCAACCTTGCAGTTCAGGATGCATCCCTGGAGGAAGTCTCTAGAACATTTCCAAGAGTCTCATTCACCCACAGCACTGCTTTAAAAAAAATCAGAGGAGCTGTCTAGCTTCACAGCATTCTTTGAAGCATTCTTTGCGACCTCTTTCTACCTCAGGGCAGGAAGGATGGCTGCATGTTAAGATTTAAATGTTGGGAGAATTAAACTCCCAGTGGCCTCAGAGGCACTGGGGTACACAACCATTCTTTGCATTCCAGAGCTTAACCTCAGATTCTCTGGAGGTCTGATTATAACAGCATAGACTCATCTTCATCTTCACTCATTAACTTGGACAGTTATTTATAGATCCCTGCTGGGTACCAGGAACTCGGATGTCTGTGAGAACACAAGGGGGATGGGACAGCGCCCACCATCATTGGCTCACAGCACAGGGACTACGGACAGCAGAAGAGTTGAGCATAAGGAGAGCTGCATCTGGTCCAGGGGACACAGACACACCTGGGCCACGGGGACCTCAATGTCACTTGTTCTTAAGGAGTAAGATCCGTCTTTTCTGACCTCGTGAAGTGTTCATCCAGGGCTTCACATGCCTCCTGGGAAATGTTCCTGCATGTTATTGTCTTGGTTGTTGGGTTGGGGCACGGACTTCTCCTCCTGTGACATTTTCCTCCAGGTCAGTGTTGGTACAAAGCAAAGCTATTGATTTATTTTGAGCTGGACACCTTATTAAACTTTTTTACTGTTCTCGAAAATTTGGGAATAGCTCTTCCATCAAAAGCCACTTGGGCTGCCCTCACAACATTGCTCTCTCTCTAAGTTGTCACGTTTATCCAGCCATGTTCAGTGTAGAAAAAAGAATCATCTTGGGAGATGATTCTCTCTTACTCTGGGAGCAAGCTCTGTTCTCACAGGACACATGTTCCAATGCACCAGAATCCTGCCATCTCTTGAACCCCCTCATCCTTGCTTATATCAAGTGACTTCCTGTGGTTACCTGGAGAGGCTGGGTGCTTCCTGTCTTCAGAAACATTCCATTAATACATTTAACAGCTAATGCCCTCAGAGGACTGAGAAGAGGCTAAACCATGGGTCAGAATCAAGAGGGTCATGTCTTGTCACATCAGAAAAGCAAGAGAAGAACCTGAACATGCAGGATGGCCAGCAGGGCTCACATCTGAGCCATAAGATGGTGGCCATGACAGAGAAAGCCTTCTGTGTTGGTTTGACAAAAGTCCCTGACTTCTTGATGTGGTGAATTTCCCATGGGAAGTGGTGTAGAGGTGGGATCCTGGGCTCAGTGTCTATTAGCACCTATCCATGGGGATTTAGGAACAGGAGAAAGAGAGATGGGGAAGGGGCACAAGGTATCTTGAAGGTACTCTGCCTGTTCTAGGCTGTGCAGTTATGCTGTGGGTTAAGTTTAAACAAATCTTCCAGGTCAGGGGCCCAGATGGTACATAGGTGACATTTAACAGCAGCCGCATGGCTGACTCTTTGGTCTCAGACTTTGAGACACTATTTGCCTGGGTTCCATCTGCCAACAGTCAGGAATCTGATCCTGGGGCTGTGTCTTTAGGCTTCTTAGAAGTCATTGGTCTTCTTTAGCTTCACAGACACAGGTTACCTCTCTGCATTGAGTGGTTCACACTGACCCTGTTGTGCTGGGGCAGAGCTGGGTTCAGACAAGAGTTACTTTTTGGAAAAATCACTCTGAGCTCATTTTCCATGACTAGCTCAGGAAAACAATGTTCGAGGGAGTGTCCTGTGTATGTATGCACACAAGTGTGGGGGGGGGGAGGAGTGGGGAGGGAGGGGGATGTATGTGAATGTTCAACCAGCTGTCATTGATCAACTTTTTCATTCAGGTTGTATTAGTACAGGGTATGAGCAAGATATATTCTACCTCAATTGGCTTGTGACTGGAGATACTCTGAATATGTGTAAAGTCACGGTCCACATGTACTGTCATGGTAATTGCATAACAGGTGTGTGATCAGTACCATGGGAACATGTAAGAGAGCATGACTGTCTACTTGGGAGACTCTGGCAAGGTGTTATATCATAGGAAGTGTTGCAGACATTGAAGAATAGATTCATGATGTACCCCGCAGAGAGTCCAGACCGATGCTTCAGATGAAGAAAGGAGCCATGGCTGCAGGACAGGGTAAGCTGAGCCTTCTAGGACAGTGCTGGGATGCCAGAGAGAAGGTGACTCACACTTCTCTTCTGCAGGAGTTTATTGTGAAGATGTGTGGCAGGGTCCTGTGCTGTTGTTCCTTTTGGGGAAGGAGGCCAAGTAGGCGCAGAGTCAATGACACAGACTCTGGGATAATGTTGAAACAACAAGCTCAGTTTGTTCAGGAAGAGGCAAGCCTTATATACTCTCCACCCCACCCTGGGGGGAAGGTCTGATGAACATGCATCTGCTAGTGTGACATGGCTGCCTCTCATTGGTCCAGGTCATCTCCAGATCATGTCTCAGCTGCTGTTGCTAAGGCCCTTAGGCAGGCCCAGGTTGGCTCTCAGAAAGTAACTTATTACTGGTTTGGGCCAGCTGGCCCTCAAGCCTGTTAGGGATGGCTCATCCCACAAAGATGAACAGCAATGATCTTTACATTCGGGGCCAAGGCAGGCTAGATCTCTGCTGTTGATAAAGTGCCTGGTGTATGGGGCTGGAAGCATAATGCATGGGCTGAGCTTGTCATTCTCCGTGTCATCCCTTGTGACACTCTCATATCTGTCTTTGTATTCATTACTTTTCTTGTTGCTGTGACGAAATGCCAGACAAAAGCAAATGAAGGAAGAAAGGGTTCATTTTGGCCTATGGTTTGAGGACACAGTTGGTCATGGTGGAGAAGACATGGTGGTGTGGAACACCAAACCCTCACTCTGTAATGACAAACTCAAGAGACTTGCTTTTGCAGAAAGGGGTGCCAGCACAGGGAAAAGACAAAGGATGGCCGGGCCATGGATTTGGTGTGAGACCGTGTTTTTTGAAGTCCCTGATTATGAGAAATTCTGCCCTCTTTCCACATTGGCTGGTTCTGAAGAGAGCTGTGGGGACTGAAGAGATGGCTCAGTGGTTGGGAGCACTGGTTGCTCTTGCAGAAGACCTGATTTCAATTCCCAGCATCTATGTGGTGGCTTACAACCATCTGTAACTCTGGTTCCAGGAGAGTCAACATCTTCTGATTTCCATGGGCACGTGATACACATACATGAGTGTAGGAAAAACATGCATAGACATCTAGCCCAGTGGTTCTTAACCTGTGGGTCATGACCCCTTTGGGTGGTCACATATCAGATCTCCTGCATATCAGATATTGACATTATGATTCATAACAGAAGCAAAATTACACTTATGAAGTAACAATGAAATAATTTTATGGTGGGGGATTACCACAACATGAGGAACTATTTTTAAGGGGTGAAGGCATTAGGAAGATTAAGAGCCACTGGTTTAGCCTGTCTCCTTTCCAAAATTCCCCATCCTACCGGTTAAGGACAAAAGCCTTATCCAATCTTGGGACTTGAGACCACTCCCTCCTCTAATTGTGGACTCAGTCATGGAGCAGACTGCCAGGAACTCTCAAACTTGCAGAACTGTGAGACAGCCAGGCTCCAGTGGGCAGCTGGAGGAGAGAGGGGCCACTACCTCCTGCTGCTGCTCTGTGACTCTCTGATAAACTCTGAGTGTGCCTCATACTGAAAATGGACCGTAACAATCATTTCTTACTGTGGCAGGAGCCTGAGGCAGCTAGTCACTTTGCATCTGCAGTCAGAAAGCAGAGGTAGATGCTGATGTTCTGCTCATGGTAAACTTTTCATTCAGTCTAAGACCCCAGCATACAGGATGGTGCTGCCCACATTCAGGGTGGGTCATCCTTTCTCAGTTAAACTTCTTTGAAAACATCCTCACAAACATACACCCAGAGGTGTGCCTCCCAGATGAATCCGAATTCTGTCAAGTTGACCGTGAAGACTATGCTGTCAGTTATTGTTTTTTAACAAAATCTCAATCATTTGATTTTACCAATAAAGTGAGATGCTGGGGTGAAAGCCTGCTACCTCAGAGAGGCAGAGAAAGCCCTGGCTGCTTCCTCTTCTGCCAGTGGCATCCCAGAAGGCCTTTCTCCTACACTATCTCAAACAAAACTCCTCCAGTTCAATGTCCCTCTCTTCCTGTACCTGCCCCTGGCTCTCTCTCTCTCTCTCTCTCTCTCTCTCTCTCTCTCTCTCTCTCTCCTCCTGACTCCTTCTTACTCTCTATGGATGTTTCCTGTCAACTGGTTGCTTGCTCTGCCTCTTGACCTATGGTTGACTTTATTTAATCCTGTCTATAATATTCAAGCAGAAAGCTCTTGAAGTAAAGGTGTGTGCTAGGGCTGAGCCACACCACAACTAGAAGCAGGATTTACCAGTAAATAACACAATCTCAGGATCCACAGTGTGATCAAATATCCTGCAACAGTCAGTGAATAGAACAAAAGAATCTTTTAGCACACTACTCTATGTATGCAGCAATTCCAATGCTAGCCAGAGAAGTGTTCTACTCCTATGTGATATTTAGTTATTTATTTATTTATGTTTGTGTGTGTGTGTGTGTGTAGTTTAGGGATGTGTGTCTATGTGTCTACGTGTGTGTGTGTGTGTGCACATTTGTGTGTATATGTGTATAGAGGCTAGAGGTTGATGTCTGTTGTCTTTCTCAATTACTCTCCACCTTAAATACACAGGCAAGGTCTCTCATGTGAACCTTAAGCTAGCCAGCTTGCTCGGGATGGACAGGGATCTTCTGTCTCTGCCTTCATGCTTCTGGGATTACAGGCTAGTTACCATAACCATGTAGTATGTATGCGGTGCTGGGGATCTGAACTCCAGTTCTCATGCTCTTGTGGCCAGTGTCTCAACCTCTGAGCCATTTCCCCAGGCCTTGATATCTTCAATACAATATAAAAATTCTTCTTGAGTCCCTGGTGGGCACAGTAAGGCAGGTGCCCAAGTTTAGAAATTGTATAATACCAAGTTGAAACACACCAACAAGAAGGCAGTTGTTGAGAAGGACCATGCATCGTACATAGTGCCGCAGTAGACACTCTAGATGCCCAATGGCTGTAACTTTGAGCCTCTTTTATGGAGGCTTTCTCTGGGTTTAGGGAGGGATGTACCTTTTATTTTTCTTTCTTTCTAGAAGCTAGTGATGCGAGCTGTGGCATTTTTTTACAGTTGAATGCCTCCTGGGCAAAATCCCAGAAGTCCACAGATGGGTAGCCTGTGGTCAGCTGTGTGCTGTCTAGAGCTTGAGCAGTTCCTCTGGATCAACTGATGGCTGGATTGCTGGGCACTGCTGAGCCCAACAGTAGTTCCAGTGAGTGGAGGAGGAGTGGAGGGTAGTGGTGAGGGGCAGCTAAGCTCCTCAGGCTGTTTTCAAAGACCACATTTGTAAGGTGTGTGCATGAGCCTATGCGAAGATGGGTAAGTACAGTAGACATAGCTGCCTCCTGTGGTGGCCCCTGGGAGACTTTTTCCAGCCCCCAAAAGACAATTGGATTTGCTTCTATTGGAAATTCCCTATTGTGCTTAAGCCTCTCACTCTAAACACAATCAGGGCTTAAAATGTAAATGCCCTCTGACCCAATAACTTCATTCCAAGGCAAATCACAAAGGTTGATCTGGAAAGACATTCCTGGCAGGTTACTTAAAATGGAAAAATATGCAAAGTTCCCGAATGCCTAGTAAGGAGAAATGAATCACAGCATACCAACACCTAGGCATAGGGGCAGCAAATTAAAGATTTAACACACACAACTATTCAGAATATAGTTCTAAGGGACAGAGAAACACAAAATTGTACTTGCTGCAACATTATAGTTATAGAAGATATAAAAATACATGGACATGTGTTCACATATACCTAAGCTCACACATGCACACACATCCTGTTTCTAAGCCTGCACAACTCCATTCTTGGCACATACACATCAGGATTAAAACAGAATTGGAGCACATACCTACATTTCCATGACCCCTACAGAGTCTGTCACGGCAGCAAGCTATGGAAGCAGCCTACGTGCCCACTGGAGGGTGGATGGATGGATGAGGCCAACGTGTCTATACACAATGGGTGAGATACTATGCAGCCACAAAAGAACATAATCCTGACATTGGTAACAATATAGTGAAGGTGGAGAACATTAGAAGGACAGGAAAGGACAAATCCTGCCTGCACTCACTGGTGTGTGGAGTCTAAAACAATTGTCTGTCCTCAGTAGAGTAGAGAGCAGACGGGTGGTCACCCCAGGCTGGGATAGGGCGGCTATGGGGAGATCTTGGTCAAAGGGTACAGAGATTCAGTTGAATGGGAGCAATTACTTTTCTGAGATCTGCACAGCATAGTGGCTGCAGCTGAAAATGGCTTAATGTATATTTCATAACTGTGAAGATGGCAGCTTTGAAATGTCTGCTCTACAAACTGAGACGCGTATGTGAGGTCATGGCTGTGCTAACGTTTCCTTGGCCTCCTCTCCCACGCCTCCCTTTCCTCTTTCCCTCCAACTGCTCCCCCTTCCTCTTTCTCCCTGCCCTCCATCTTGTCTCCCTCCTTCTTTCCCTCCTCTTTCCCTCTCTCTACCCACTCCTTCCACTCCTCCCCACCTCTTTTCTCGCCCTTTGTCTCCCATCCTCTTCCTCATCTTCGCTCCTCTCCATTCACCACCTTTTCCCTCTTCTCTGCTCACGTTGCCTTTGGGGCTCTGCCTTCATCCCCCTCAGGGCCCCAGTAGTGACCGCCACACCCTTCCATGTGGACTGCTGACCAGGTTACAGTAAGTAACACACGTGTGGATGAGGATGTTTGCCTCATCAGCCGTAGGATGAGCACAGCGGCCATTTAAAGGGGTGACATGTCCACACCCTTGGAAAGAGGTCCACTGGTGGTGGCAAAGGAAACCCCCTCATGGGGAGTCCAGACATGATGAACAAGAGTCGATTCCTCTAGAAGACTGAAGCTCTTGACAAGTTTAGACAAGTGAATTTGTCAGCAAACACAAGCAAAATGAAAGACCAGAAAAAGACGTATGTCTCACTTACACCCTGTTTTCTTCCTAAAGAGCTTGTCTGACTCAAGTTGGAGCCAACAGAATGGGGATTTTTGAGTGATACCCGAATTGTTTCTTATCAATAATTCAGGACACAGGGGCATGGGTTGTGTGCTGCTGTCCGGCTGCACACCCCTCCAAGATTCACTCAGACGCACGTGCAAATGTGAGCACTTCTGTCACAGTGTTTGTTCAGCGTGTGACTTCTCCTCGTGAGGTGCACAGAGCTAAGTGTGGGGACACACCAGGGAGTGTCATAGTTCCTTCCTCACTTCTGTGACAACACACCCTGACAGAAACAATTTAAGGAGGAAGTGTTCGTTTGACTCATGGATTCAGAGCCACACAGTCCATCATGGAGGGATGGCAGGGTAGCAGGCAGGGAAGGTGTGGGGGCAGGAGCTGGTGGGGCAGGAGCTGGTGGCTAGTTGACCACACTGCATCTGTACTCAGGAAGCAGAGAGTGAGAAGGAAGTAGGGTTGGCTATAAAGCGCAAGGCCCGCCTCCAGTGACTCACTTCCTCTACTGAGGCTCCAGCTCCGCATAGCTCCACAACCTCCCCAAACAGTGTCACCGGCCAGGGATCAAGTGTTTAGATACTTACACCTATGAGGAACATTCCAAATTCAAACCACAGCAGACCGTCCCAGCCCTTTGCCCTGGAGCTTGTAAGCAAAGCCGCTTGGTTGTTGTTTTATTGTTTACCATTTGCTGGTGTGACCCTCAGAGTTAATACAGAGACAGCAAAGAGGAAGGCAGGAAAGCCAGGGTGAGAATGGCGTCACTTCACCAGGGACAGTGTCATATGTGACTCCCCATAGAGCCAGGAGGACATGGGGATGGGATGTGGGAACAGGGCTGGCACTGCTCTGCCATGTCCTCAGGTCCCCAGTGTGCTGAGATATTTGGAATGGGAGATCTGGGTGGGGCAGTATCAGGAGGCCACATACTCTTTATTCCTCTAGTTCCATATGGGGACACAGGGCTCAGGGGTGTTTGGTGACTTACCGATAATTACCCAGGTCCTCATGAGTCCCCATTCTCCTCATCTTCTTGCCTTGAACAGGCTGCCCTAATTTTTTCACACTGAAATCTAATCATGGCCAAAGCCATTTGGGGCTAAGCAGGAAGCCGTTTCCTCCCTCAGAAGTTGGATTCTTAGCAGAATGTTCTCTCAAAAAAGCAGCTCAGTTTTTCTTGAAGATGGATCAAAGTTCCATTAGATCACGTTTATGGAGGCAGAGCCTACTGCTTCCATCAAAGCTGTGGAGACAGACGTGATACTGTGGGAGGGGACTGTCAGAGGCAGAAGACACGCAGACGGTTGAGAAACGCCGTCTTCTGGGCAAGACACAGGCATCATGCAATCCTGGACAGCTACAGATGCCTGCTGTGGGTCTGCATAAGAATGGGCCCATCAACATCACAGAGGAGGAGCTGCAGGAGCGGGGACTGGGGTCCCACTTCTCACTGCTGAACTATTTCCTAGGGATACATTCATGGAAAGGAGAGTTACTGCCTTCAGTGGTGTTCCTGCTGGTGACCACCCCAGACCCCAAAGACAGTCCCAATGCCACAGTCACACAGACTGCTCGCGTAAATAAATGGGTCTCACAATAAACCCAAGAGTCATGAATCTGGGAAAGTGACAGAGAGAGAGGAGGGAGGCTGATAGGAGCATGGAAAGGTACCCAGAACACACTGTAAACATGTATAAATCGTCAAAGAACTAACATAAAATAATAACATCAGCAATAAAACAACAACTTTAGGTAAGCGAGGTAAACAAAAATTCCTTTCTTTTTACTATTCTTTTGGATTACATTTATTGGATATAATTTATTTTAGGGTCAGACTTACCAAAGACATTCTTCTAGTCCTCTATGACATTTTGTGAACTGGCAAGCAATGCTCTACTTAGCAGGCCTCCTTAGCTGGCTCAAACAGAGGGCAGTAAAACTAACAGCAGTGTGTGTGTACGTGTGTGTGCGCGCGCGCGCGTGCATGTATGTAGATGTAACCAACCGTCTTATAAATAAGAAACACAGAACCAATGCAAAGAAGAAAGCCAAGAGGTCAGAGCTAAGAGCTAAAACCTTACCCTTCCTCCTGCAGTGGTCCTACCTCTCTGAAGGAGCCGCTACTTCCTGTGTTAAAGTCTTTATATAGTCTCTGTTCTGCCTTCTCATTGGTTGTAAACCCAACCACAGGACTGCCTCATCATGGCCTGTTTGTATAGACCTCCAGGTGTTCTATGGTTGGTATTGAGATTAAAGGCATGTGTATCCAATGCTGGCTGTATCCCTGAACATACAGAGACTTACCTAGCTCTGTCTACCAAGTGATGTGATCACAAGCGTACACCACCACTGCCCTGCTTTCCTATGGCTTGCTAATAGCTCTGACCCCCAGGCAACTTTATTTATTAACATACAATTAACATTTTGGTACAAAAGAAAAATATCACCATACATGTACGTGTGCATTTGCGTGCCAGAGGACAACCTCAGGAGTCCTTCTGTTGGTACCACCCACTTTTCCTGACACAAGAGTCTCTCACTGATCTGAATCTTGCCAAACAGGCTGGGTGAGGGGGCCAGCAGGGCAGAAGATCCTCCTGTCTCCACCTCCCCAGCGTTGGTATTACAAGCTTGCACCACCAAACCTGGGTCTTTTGCATAGTTTCTGGGAATTGAACTCAGGTCCTCAGGGTTGCCTGGCTAGTGCTTCACTGACGAGCTATCTCTCCAGTCCCATCATTGTTCCCACAGGATTCTTCCTCCCCGAGTCTGAGGCTGGCTAGAGACGATTCTGAAAGTATCTTGCACAGCATCTGCAGAAACAGACCAGAGAAAGCCTGGTGCTCTCAGGTCTTGGAGGCAACCTGTTCCGGGCCCTCACCTCCTACTCCCGCCTCTCTCAACTTCCCTTTTTCTGCCTCCCCCCTCCCCCTCCCCCTTTCTGGTGGGGCAACTTTTTCTCCTTGAAGCCAGGAACCACCCACATGCAGGCCTCGGGGGGATGCAGCTGCCCCCACCACCCACGTAGAGAGGAGTGTGAACAAACACCGGCCAGCCTCTCTCCCTCAGGCCTTGCCACCCCAGACCTGGAGATAATCAGCTTCTCCCACCTCCTCACACATTCCTCACACACCACCTCTGTACCCAAGCTGATGTCTGTCATCCCTCCTCCCCTGCCTCTGGCATTCCTTCCTCCCAGCTGGGTCTGTGCTGAGTGATTGGAACCAGCGTGAGACAAAGCCATCCCAGTGCTGGTTAGCTTCGCCCCAAGTGGCAACCCCCCAAATCACCTGAGGCGCTTGTGACATGACAAGGACATGCAGAGCCATAACGGTCTTAGGAGGTCTGGCCTTGGGGATTTGGTCAAGTCCTGGAGGCTTAGTCCTCTGACGAGACTGGAGCTTCCACCTCTAGTCACCTGAGCACACTGGGAGAAGGAAGCCTCCCCTGCGAACCAGGAAGTGAACCCTCTGTGAACCAGGAAGCGAATCCTCACCAGACTCCAACTCTCACCACACCTTCCTCATACCCTTCCAATCTCCAGGACTAAATAAACTTAGGCTGTTTATAAGCAACCAGATTGTAGCGTTTCATTATAGCAGCTCAAAAAGACAGTGTGGAATGATGGTCAAGATAATAAGAATGACTGCCTTAGCTGACTTTGCATATGCATACAGTATGTGTGAGCAGTCAGCATTTAATTCATGTATGACCCAGGCACTGGTGAGGCCCTCTTCCCTTTAAACCATGAAACAGGCTGAGACCATGACCTTTTCGTTTATTTGCACTTTCCTCCTTGGCTAACTCTTTCCAATGAAGCACCTCCAACCCAGTGTCCACAAGGTCTTCGCTAAGCCACGGGCATGTACTGTGGTACCATGAGTGGGTGGGTGCCAGAGGAAGACTATGCATGGCCACTAGGGTGGGGCCTGTGCACAGCCAGGACGAGCCTGGGGAGCTGGTGGGATTACTGTGAATCACCTAAGGGAATGTGAGGCCCGAGCCAAGGTAACTACTCCAGACGCTGCAGTCCAAGGGAGAGAGGGAGGCACAGTGGACAGCGAGGGGCTGGGCTCAAGGCCTTTGCGGTCACTGCTTCTGGAGTGTTCCCTGGGTGAGCTGTTCAGGAGTCCTTTGGGGCATGTACCCCGGGCAGGTGTTGAGCAGCAGGGCCATAGATGGCAGGGACAGACTCCAGGTCTCAAAGGCACAAAGGAACTGGGGTGACCTGCTGTAGGTTGTGCTTGGGCGTGGGGACATTGCTGCTGTCACCGGGTCTTAGCATGCCACACTACACTTGTGACAGGCCTTGGGATCTGGCGCTGTCTGCATGTCTGCCCTTTGCTCCCATGCCATGCTCCAGGGCACTGCCTCCTGGCTCCTCTTAGGACATGCTCTCTGCCTGTGTCCTCCCCCTCCCCCGCTTCCGCCCCACCATGGTTCATGGCCTCACTAACCTGCAGGTTCCTGTTGGATTGGCCTCTTGTTAGAGGCCTGGGCTATGTAAGGCAGAGCTCTTAACCACCTCTCCCCACGGCCCTGTGCTGCCCGTTGCCCTGCTGTTTCTCCTCAGAGCATTCCCCATCCCATCCTAACAAGTTGTAGGTCATGTATAGTCCCTCAGAAGTCCCTCAGCCCCAGCTGACTGTCAGTGACTCCAAGGCTGGCATCATAGTGGCCTAGAACAAAGCCTGACAGACGGGGTAGCTGACAGACAGAAGAACATTGTTTCCCATAGCTATGGAGGCTAGAGAGTTCCAGATCAGGAAAGGCCCACTCAGTGTCTGTTGAGGATCTGCTTCCTAGTTCAAACGTAACAGGGTCTAGCTGGGAACTTACATGATAGGGGTCCATGTGCGAGCATCCTGTAGGGGCACAGATCCCACTCAGGAACACTCTGCTCTTGTGACCTGGTTACAACCTGACCAAGGCCTATCCCCTAAGGCATCACCTTGGAGGTGAGGATGCCAACAAATGAATGGTGGGGGTGGGTGGGGGATATAAATACCTAGAGCACAGCAATGCTTTTGTTTGCTGCTAAAATACCATTGAGGCCCTCAGTGTAGCAGGGACTTAAAAACACATATTGCTAAGGAAGTAAAAACTTACAAGGAAGACAGTTTATTACAACCTTATTTGTAATAACTGAAGACTGAAAACATGTAAGTTTCCCTGGACAGGCGACCAGGCATGTCCTAGTCACTGTTCTATAGCAGTGAATAGATACCATGGCCAAGGCAACTCTTATAAAAGGAAGCATTTAATGGAGGTCTCGTTTACAGTTTTAGTGGGTGAGTTCATGATCATCATGGCGGGAATCAGCGATCATGGCTGTGGAGCAATAGCTGAGAGCTTTACATCCTGATCCACAGGGAGCAGGCAGAGGAGGGGGGCTGGGCCTGATTGTGGGCTTTTGAAACCTCAAAACCCACCCCCAGTGACACACCTCCTCCAACAAGACCACACCTCCTAATCCTTCCCAAACAGTACCACTAACTGGTATCTAAGCATTTAAATATATGAGCCTATGGGGGTCATTCTCATTCAAACCATCATACTCTGTAAACTATGGTTCCGCCTGTTGATGGAACATTACACCCAGAAAAGGGAAGGTAGCCACGAACCACAACAGGGATGAGATAAAGAAGATGTGATACAATGCACTTCCAACACCCGAGGAAGGAAATGTGGATATGTAAAAAACAGTGGTGTGTGTATGTAAAGATAACAGACATACAAGAGTCCTCCAAAGGGACATGGGGCCATGGAAGGAAGCTGAGGAAGCTGAGGTCGAGTGTCCCCACTTAGAGTCAGACATTAAAACCATGTTCCGAAACAGACTTCAGGGAGATTTTGGATTCAGTGTCAGAAACACACAGAGGAGTTATTTTAAGTGATTTCAATACCAGTCATTTGATGACATACTGGAGGGCCAAAGAAAACGAATAGCAGAAACCAAGGCAAAGCCCCTGAAAGGTTGAGCGGTGTTTCTGGTAACCATGTTGGCGTCTTGTTCTGAGGCCACTCTGTTCATGGACTGGTGAAGACTGAGAGGGCATGATCCTGAGTCACCAAGACCAGGACTTTCAGCCTTGGAGAATGGAAATGGAGAATTAAGGTTAGTGAATCTGAGGAGAAACCCGTAGTATTTTGCATCTGGATGAGATGTCAGTGTGTCAGTCAAGACAACTTTTGTTGGAGATTTGATGCTGAGCCTGGGTTGATCAGCACCCTCAGAGCCCAGACTGTGGTGCCTAAGTACTACCTTCTGTAAAACAGAGACAAGGTTTTGTGGGAAACAGTCGGCCTAGATCTTGGGGCAAAGAAACCACAGGCAGCACTCAGCACTGGTGTCAAGCCAAGGATGGTTAGATCCTACTGCAGCATGTCCATCAAGCCAAGGACGGTTAGATCCTACTGCGGCACATTCAGAGGCCCCAGGAGCAGCTGGGAGAGGTGAGCCACAGTGGCAGAAAGCACATGTTTGCCTGAAGCCCTATTCAGGGAACAGTCCCCAGTCCTAAGGGTGTAATATCACCTCCCATTTCACTATTGGGAAACTGACCTTCACACTGAGGTCTGTGTGTTAGAGGATTTCATGATGGCTTGTCAGGTGACTATGTGAGGTCTCCCTGGGGTGGTCAGGAAGGGCAGAAACTAACACCAGCCTTTCTAGTCTCCCCTCTCCCTCTGTGTAGTGTCTTCCCTCATCTCTCTGTGTTGTGAATCATTGCTTGACCCCTCCATCAAAGCATTAACGCTCCATAAAAGCATTAAATAAAGCTTGTGTAATGACTTCTTTTCCCATCCCCCAAGTATCCAAGTGAGAGCAGGCCTTTCCATGTCTGAGAGGGGCCACTCCCTCCAATGCTCAGTGGTTTCTATGGGAACATGATGCTGTCCTGGATGCTCCCGTTGCTCTTTCCCCAACATGCAGTACGTCAAGAGCCATCAGTTCTGGGTTGAACTTGGCCTTTTTGCTCCAGGGTCACCAGAACTGCTCTGTGCAGCTGCCTATGAAGCTCCTTTGGATTACATTGAGTTCCCATCATGCCCACTTAGATCTCTCTTCCACACAGCACCCGGTGACCTTGCACAGGATGCAAGTCTTACTATGCCCTCATATAGAAGCTTCCTGACTGGCTTTGCTCAGTCCTGTGGATCCCTATGGCCCCAGACTCACACTTTTATGCCACACTCTTCCCTGGGCATCTTGGAAACACCAGTCTCTGCATTTTCTCAGAGGTCTTGGACTCTGGTCTTTCTGCATTTGTAATTTCTGTATTTCCAATGCAGGCTGTAGCTCCACCCACAACAGACACCCCATTTTCAGCTTTCACTGACCTCTCATTTCCCACATTAAATGTCAGTTCCTCTGCACCGCCTCACCGCTGGCCCTCCCACCTGGGTAGTCAGAGAAACCAGAAGTCCATGACCGTCACCTGTATCCACTACTTCTCTTGTTTCTGTGACAAAACATGGGTCAAGAATAGTTGAAGGATTTATTCTGGCTTATTCTGCCATGAGGAGAAGACGTGGCAGCAGGCAGGGAATTCATGGCAACAAGAGGCCAACAGGTCTCATTGAATCTGCCATCAGAAAGCAGACGTTAAACAGGAAGTGCGCCTGGGCTGTAAAGCCTCAAGATCTGCTCCTACTGACCCACTTCCTCCAGCAGGGCTCTACCTCCTAAGAGTTCCACAACCTCCCCAAACAGTGCCACCTGCTGGAGACCAAGCGTTGAAACACATGAGCCTATGAGGGACATCTCACATTCAAATTGTCACTCCCTGTTAAGTACCTGCCTGCCCTCCATGCCTGGCTCCCACTTGGTATACACTCACACATCCCATGGCTATATTGTCTGTTTATTCCTGTTGCCCCCTAAAACCCTGAGGTCCAGGAGACAGGAGCCTGTCAATCTTGTTACTTGGCACTTTATCCTTTAGTAAGGATCTCAGCAAATATTTATTGAGAGAATCAGTGAGTGAGTGAGGGAGTGAGTGACTCCTTCTCAGGCTCATGTGTATCAATGCTTTTGTTAAACACCTCTAAAAGCTTCCAGTGTCCTGTGAGGCAAAGAAATCCATCTTCCTTGTCTTCAGAGGCTTGCCTACCTGCCCTCAATCTTCTTTCCAGCTCATTGG
>CABHPH010162907.1:0-13796 GCA_902168325.1 Peromyscus nudipes | reverse complement strand
GGAGTCACTATTATAAAAAAGACCTGATTATGGTAGCAAGAGTTGTTTTATAATTTCTCATCATGTTTTAATTTATGTCACATGAATGATCAAAGACCAGATGGTGTGAGTGTAGAGTTTTGGAAAATTATCTTAGGCTAATGAATATTGAACTTGCAATTAGTCAATTCTGTTATGCAGATGTCAAATCCTGCTTGACACAGTTATGTCAGCTCAGATGTTGGAGAAACAGGTCAATGACTATAACTCAATGTGTCAATTATAGATCTCGGCAGCCAACATATGCAAATGAGCAGGATCAATCTATTTCATATTAATGACATTCCCTCCACTAGGGAAGGGCCTATTCTTTTTCAAAATCAATAGAGCTAAATTTTTCATCTTAAAATACATTATTTATATCATTTTAAAGATTACTTATTGGTATCATTTTTAGGTATCATTACTGCCCTTATCTCTATCTGTTTCTGTTCTCCAATGTTTCTAGGTAATCAGTATTTTTATTCCTTTTCCCTCAAGTGATGTTGATTATTGATTGCTGTGTAGAGCAATGTATCCTTTAGTTTAAGCTTTCCTCTTTCTATGTAATTGAGAATTGCATTGAACAGCTAATCCTGCTTCTGCCGCCCAGTACTGGGAAAAAAGGCCTCCAATTACTTCCATTCTGGGCCTTGACTGGTCAGTAAGAAGAAAAAAAACAGTTAATGAATGACCCCAATCTCTTGCTTTTAGTGGAGAGTTATAAATGAACATGGACCTGTGCAACAATTGAGTTCATTGATCAACTTTGAAGCTGGTGGAATCACAGTGCAGAAAGGGAGAGGCGGGATGGGGGTTGACAGATTTCCTAGTTCAAGAGTAATTGAGAATAGCAATGTGGAATTAGGTAATCAATTTTAGGTGTTCCATAAATGTCATGATTGGCCATTTCTTGGGGTCCACAGACAAGGGCAATCAAGAATCTGGATAAAGCACTGACATTATCATGAAACCAAATTGCTATAGTTATAGTACTTCAATATATATATATATTGAAGTACTATATATATATATGTATGTATATATATACACATATATGTGTGTATTATATTTAATATATCTATATCTATCTATATCTATATCTATAGATATATATACAGGTAAAATATGGCCATGCCTAATGGGACTGTTATTTTGCAGATTTTAGATATACACCCAGAGGTATAGGTTTGAGAAATCTATCATGTGTTGTAACACAAATCTCTAGACTGTGGAGCAAATGGCCAATATACCCATTTCAACTTTTCAAAATATTTTTTTGAGATTTTATCTACATCATATCCACATCCTCTTTCCTGTCTCCAAGCCATACCATGACCACTCATTGTTTTCTAATTCATGTCCTGTTTTTCTTTAACAACAGTTATGCAGTAACAACAGTTACCCTGTGAATGTGACCTTTTTTGGCTACACTATTTCCCAGCTATGATGAGGCAATGGGTTGGCTGCACTGCATATTGAGTATATAATTAAATGTACACACAAAGGAACCTGCTTTGTATGAGGAAGAGGATATGCTCTAAGAGATTAGAAGAATGTGTACAAAAAATGGAAACTTTCTAGACTAGGACCCTGTCCCCTGGGCTGGAAGTGCAGAGCTGGAAGTACTGTGCTTTCTGTGTTTCGATCTCTCATCACCCAGTAGGAAAGCTGCTGATATTTTGAGGCACAGCTGGGTGGCCCTAGCCAATGAAAGACTTATGGAATACTTTTCAATGAGTAATAAGAGTGGCAGGGAGCTTGCAGATTCATTCCAGGATTACGTTCTGCTTCTGCTGTAAGTAGTTGTAGGGAAGACCACCAGCTATGCCATGGGGAGGGGAGGGTATTCAGAGCAGGTCTGTTGAGCTGTAATGTCCATTGGTATTTGAATGGATGATGAGCCAGACTGGGGTTCTGTTGGTCTTTGTGGTGACCTGTGCAGTGGTCCTTGTACTTTGAACTTCACTGTGAATGGATATCTTGGGTAGGGGGAGACAGCGGTCCTGGCATGGGAGGATGTGATTCTTGTAATATCACTGTCCAGTGTGTACCCACAGGCAAGCTTTTGGCGTGCAATTGGAAGACACATTTGAACACTAAATATTTGGTTTCTAAAAGATCTGAATATTGCATTCCAATATCAGGTTTCTCTCATAAATGTTTTCAGTATGTTAGAAACTGGAAGAAAGATGGTTATATGGATTGTGTTTCAGCAGTACATGATTAGATTGCTTCTCAGTTTCTGCTACCACCAGCTGCTATGGTGTGATTCAGCAAAGTTTATTTCTCGGGGACAAAGGAGTTTCTGAGCTGTAGAGGTTTATTTGGGTGTGCATGGTATTGGGTAGATAGATAGGATAGAATTCACATTTAGTGCCATAATCCATGTGACATAAAGCAAATTATCAGTTATTCTATGTTGCTTTGGGATTGGACATAAGTAGAGCTGGTTTTATCTGAAACCACAAGGAGGCATAAAGGGCTACAGAACCATAGCAAGAGATCACCTCCTTTTGCAAAGAGAGGTCTAGATCATGGGGCTTCTGCCTTTGTAAGAAATATCAGTAGCTTGAGGGTTAAAATCAATTGTTCAAAGGTCATTTTGAGTTAATTTTGTGGTAGTTGTGAAGTCTGTGCTTATTTACTTTCTATACACAGAGAATCATAAGTAGCTGGGTAGCATAGTTCAAGATCACACTTTTCCTGGTTAAGTTTTCTTTGGTCTCTGATTTATTGTTGACTGTATTTTTTTCTGCCTTTGTTTTTGGTTTTCTTTCTATCCTCTTTATTTTTCCACAAATATTGCACTCATTCTTGATTGCTGTAGTGTAGTAGTAAGTACAGAAATCATAGTATGTGAACCTGGTACAATTTTTTTCACAATCCCAGTGATCACTTTGAGTGTTTTCACTGTGAAAGTAGCTTTGTAATCAGTTATCCTGTTGTAAATAGTGGAGCATTTTTATTGGAATGTGTTCATTTTATGCTGTAAATTTACCATAAGCAACAATTTCATTTTGATGCATCATGTTCACAAGGATCATTTATTTTCTTCTGTATTTATTTAGGTTGTTGTTTATATGTGAAAGACTTTTGGTTTATAGGATAAAACATGTTGTGGTTTTGGCAGGTGGCTCAATACATATTCTTTTTGAGAATGACCTGAGTTCTGATAACAACACTCAAGTTGAGAGGCTCATAATTATCTACTATTCCAGATCCTGTATATGTATGGAAAACATTCTTTCTCATGAAAAAACATATGTAAAAATTGCAAAAAACTTGTTTTCAAAATGCTTATGACTTATAAAGCAGTTAGAACAAAACAAGTCATTTTAGGTGTACACTGATACATTCAAATTCTATTGTTTTTTTTTTTTTTAAAGTTTCCATTTCTTCACTTTGATTCAGACTTATAGGCAATCTTCAATCATAGGAGAAAAATGGTGTCTAAGTGTTCCTAACAGACTTCCTTTTCTTTATCATAAAATAATGAGATCCTTTTAAAAGTCAAACTATTTTCTATAAAATTAAAACATCAGAAAACTTGAAGTGAATTTCTACAATTTTGGTGGCACACCCTCCTCACACAACACATTTTCTATTATTGGCAAAGGAGAGAATTATTGTACAGGATGTGGGCTAGTCAGTGATTTCTTGTAGATGGATTTTGATTAGAATCTTTTTGTTCTTGTTTAAGGGACCATGGTATATTTGTAGGTATCTTTCTACATCTCATTTTTTTTTCTGTGGTACCATCTATGTTGTTAGTTTTATTATCACCTAATTATATTGTTGTTTTTCTGGAAAACGATGGACCTTCAACAATTTTGTATTCTAAAAATGTCTTATTATTAGTTCATTTTTTATTTGTTGGTTTATGAATTTTGTTTGGAGATAAAGTTTTAGTTTTCTCTTCTTGATCTTAGATGCTTGTCTCTTCACATTTCCAGGGATATGTGTAGTTTCTGGTTGTTGCTATCTTCATGTTTCTGTTTTTGCTGCTTAAGTGAATGATATAATTAATACATTGGCTTTGGATCTTTAAAACCTCCTCATATATTTTTGTCTTTTTTTTTCCTAATTACCCTCAGCTGTAAGCATGACATCACCTTGAGTCATCTGGGGGTACATCAGTTGAGAGTGTACCTAGACCAAAATATCTGGTTGCTAAGTCTGAGAGTGATTGAGTTGATTTTGATTGATGTGGGAAGGCTCTTCCACTGAGTTGGTAATATCTCAAAGAAAGCAGTCCTGGCTGGATAAGAGAGCAAGCTTAGCATGAGACAGTAACAGAGCTAGAGAGAAAGCCAGGGAGCAATGCTTCCTTATATTTTCCCTTCAAATATTAGCTTGAGTTTCTATCCTAAGCTGCCAAAAGGAGGGCATGTAACCTAGGGGTATTAACCAAAAAAACAAACAAACAAACAGACAAACAAACCAAAATCTGTTAATTATCTGAGTTACTTCTGGTTAGAGAATTTAATCACACCAACAGAGAAGAAAGTTGGAATTAAAAAAAAAGTACCTAAAGTGGGATTTTCTGACTGTAAAGGACTTGAAATTGTTAGGCCTCTCCTTACTATCTTGAATAGAATTATTTTGTTGTTTTGTTTTCTAGCCCAGGGAGGCCACAGATTCATGGCATCTTTCTTCCCAGCTTCTGAATGCTGGGATAATATGTCATGTGCTTCTATTAATAATAAAAGGTTAGCATTAAATCAGAAGGTCTGAGTTTACTGTTTCTTGTAGGGTTAGAAAGCAAAGTGGTTCAGCCAATAGAGCTATATAAGAGAGTCCACAGAGACTGAGGGCATTTTTTCACATCCATTGTGCCATTCACGCAATGAAGGAATGATATGGGGGATTTAAAAACAAATACTCAACAAGTTCAGGATAATGGTAACCAAGGTTCCTGCTTGTCAGGATTGCAAGACAAGCTTACTTCAGCTTACTCAACACCATCTGAGTTACTCTGACTCATACCAGTTAAGAGATGGATCCTAGAAAATAATTTTAAATAAGAATTATTTAATGTTGGTTTTTGGAATTTGCAGCCCTGGAGAGTTTCACACAAGTAGGAAATCTCAAGTTAGTGTCATGTGGAATCTTCACACTAGAGTGATCATTTGCTAGTACACGTATTCTATATATTTTAAAGTTTAAGGACTTCCCCATCACCTGCCTATACTAATGGATGGATTATAATTTGTATATCTAGAGTTGCCAACTTTGTCCTATGACAAAGGTATCTATCTAATGTTTAGCACTAGAGAAGTTTCAAACTGGTGTTAACAGTTTCGTAGACCAGTGGATATAGGGAATTTGGGTAATTGTAGCCACTGTTACTTTAGATAAAATAATATTAATCACTAAAATCTCTCCAATCATGAAATTCACTTAAGATGGTTCAGTAGTAAACCTGAGTTAGTTCTTGTTTGTTCAAAAAGCAATCACACAAGACAGTAAATTTGCACTGGCTTTAGGTGCCAGCAATTATTTTATATAAAGTTTATTTACATGTATTAGTGAGATCTTGAGATGACTCTTCATGTTAAAGCACATTGCTGTACAAGTGCAATCACTTTATTCCTGGGAACTCATGCTAGAGAGAACCAAGTCCTCAGAGTTGTTCATTGGCCACTGTATATGAGGTCTAGCATATATGTGCACTACACATCAAACAGATACCCATAACACACACACCTTTCTCTTTCACATGCACACACATATACAAATACATGCACAATATACATATAAACATGCACAACACACAAAATACACATACTGCACTCAAACAAAAAATGTACACACAAACACAAAACACAAATACGTGCACAAACATAGACACACAAACATAGAGACAAAGATCACATAAGCCACACACACCACACAAACACATACACACAAACACATGCACAAATACACACACTTCACACAAAGAGACATGCACAGACAAATATACACACATACACCCACAAAGAAAGTTTTAAAAACAGTATTTGTATTTAAAGAACACTTCAGATATGTGTTGAATAAATTTGCACAGAACTGGATGTTTTTCTTTGGTTTGTTATTTTTTATTTGTATGACATTACAGCATGTTCTGACAAGGTCTTACCTTATAAGTATAGTCATTCCTGGTAGTTATAACATAAATATTTGCCAAGTGTGATGCTTGGAATACTTTGGCTAGTAAGAGGAGAAGTTGCATAAAATATTTTTGCATTTAATATTAGTGGATTAGAAGAATGATTTTGAATCTTTATCATCACCACATGAGGCTGTGACTGTAAATGATGGGAGCAGATGCAAAGATCCATAGCTAAGCAATGGGCTGAGCTCCTGGAGTCGAGTCAAAGAGAGGGAGGAGGGATTACATGAGAAGGGAGGTCAAGATCATGATGGGAAACCCACAGATACAGCTAACCTGAGCTAGTGGGAGCTCAAGGACTCCGCACAGACAGCTGGGGAACCTCAATAAGACCAAATTAGATCCTCAGAGTGTGGCTGACAGTTGTGAGGATTCTGTAGTGTGTGGCACCCCTGAAAGTGGGACCAGGATTTAACCCTATTGCATGAACAGGCATTCTGGAGCACTTTGCCTATGGAGGGATACCTTGCTCAGCCTTGATGCAGAGGGGTTGGGGGCTTGGTCCTGCCTCAGCTTGATATTCCAGCCTTAGTCAAATCTGCACTGGAGGTCTTGCCCTCTCTGAGGAGTGGATGGAGGCAGGGTGGGGGAAGGTGGGGTAAGTAGGTTGAGGGGAGGGAGAGGGAACTGTGGTTGGTATGCAAGGTGGAAAAACACTTAAATGTTAAAAATAAATCAGTCCTTAAAAATGGCTGTTACTCTTGGAGACACTGAAATTTTAAAGACTATTGAAGCTTAAGTAATAAAAGATTTTATATTTTGATCTAATGAAAATAGACCTTGTTTGGATTTGGTTTGATTTTTGACACATTCTGTTTCTGTAGCCCTTATTGTCTTGAAATTTTCATATCGACCAGTCTGTCCTTGAACTTACACACAGATCCTTCTGCCTCTGACTCACAAGTGCTGGGAATGAAAGCTTACACCAGCATGCCTGGACTTCATTTAGGTTCTTTGAAACAGTCTCAATATGTATCCTTGATGGGTCTGGCATTGCTGAGCAAAGCAGGCTGGCTTCAAGTTCAGAGATCTGCTTGCCTTGAACTCCAGAGTCTTGGGATTAAAGTCTATGCTGTCACATCTGGCAGAGATTTGTTTTGTTGTTTTTTGAGACAGAGTTTCTCTGTGTAGCTTTGCATCTTTCCTGGCTCTCACGCTGTAGACCCCTCTGTAGGCTGGCTTTGAACTCACAAAAATCCTCCTGCCTCTGCCTCCTGAGTGCTGGGATTAAAGGCGTGTGCCACTACCACCCGAGATATTTTTTATATGACCACTAAATGTCAATGTAGGTTGGACTTTCAAAAAGTAGAATAATACAAGGGGGCTAAATATTTGGCCAGACTTACTTATTTTGTGACCTGGTCTTTAGTTGCCTGAGGTGGCTTTTAAATCCATATTCATGAGAGGATGGCCTTTTCTTGTAGCTCTTAGCCCCACACAAGTCACTGCCCAGCTTATGATTTAAACATGTAAACTGTGAAAATGTTGCTCCTTTTTTCATACTGCACAGGTTTTGGTTCAGAGTTGAAGAGATCTTGATTTTCATTCACATCTGCTTTATTTCTGTTTGCTCTTTGACCTTTGTGACCCATGTATTCACAAATTAGTTCTAAATCATCATTATTACTCAGCTTTTCTTTTAAAAAGCTTATTTGCTCTTGGAATTATGATTTTTGCATATCTTGGATTTATTATTCTAGATAATTTCATCTTGGAGTGAAACCCAGGCAGGGCTCATTCTAGACATTGCTCTACCACTGAGCTGCTTTCTTCCTTAGTAATACTCATGGGATGTCTGAACACATTCTTTCTTTGTCATGATCTCAGTAAATAGATCAAGCTCTTTGTTTAGTAAATCTTTTGTATGAGATTTTACTTCCTCTACTTTTCTTATAGTAGAAACTTGTGTTGGTAGATGACTTCATTTCTCAGTTTTTAAGGCTTTTTGTTTCATATATCTTGTCTTTGAACAAAGACTCATGTTTTTCTTGTGGATAATATTGAGACTGTGTAAGGAATTGTCTTTCATTTTGTCATAAACCCTTAAAAATGTTGTAGCTAAATTATATCTGCCCTGTTTTTAAGATTATAATTAACAATTTATTCAATATATCTGAGCTAGTTTTGCTGGGTAGCTCTCCTGGAATTCATCTATACAGATCATGCTAGTCTCATCCTTGGGGTAATCCTACTACCTTCCAAGAGCTAGGATTACAGGTGTGTGCCCAATAAACTATCATTTATTTTCCAGGTATTTTCTCCCCTCATAAATGTCTAATTAAATGTTTGTGTATTGCAGCTAATGTGAAATCAGCTAACAAATGTAGCTCTTGCTTACAAATAGATAACCATTAGGCTAGATTTTTTTTTATTCTTCGGTCGGAAGTTAATTAGGAATTTTGAGTTCAGATTACTTAAATGCAGGACACATTTTTAGTCCTATGGTAGTTTGGAGACATTATATTTTTTAAGTGATACTATTATTACTTTTGTATAACAGAAACTATGTATCAGAATGGTCCAGACAAATGCAAATTAATGAATCAAGTTTTCCTGCACTCCCAGAGTATGTTCTTCTAGGCCACTGAGAACAGGTTATGCTCCTTGTAGGGGACTCAGTGCCTTGCTTTGTCACAGTGCTAAACCTGCTTATCGAGTGTGGCTTTTAGGACCAGTTTGGGGTTTTCCGTGAATGTAGGGGCCCTGGGTTAAGAAGGAGGTGAACAAAAATTATGCATAGCCAGAATCCAAGAGTGCTCCTTGTCTCTACTTCAGCCTCGTGAAACTATGAAATCCTGGTGCTTGTTTATACTTATTGACTTTTTATGTTTATAACCCACACCATATGTTGTGAGGTGTTTACCACCAACCCCACAGTTCCCCAGAGATTTCTTGAGTGTGAGCAACAGGAAATATTAGATAGAAAGATTTATATTGTGGAGAATCTTGCGGGGATAAACAGATAGAAAATAAAGGATAGCCTCGAGAGGGCCTGGAACCTTTTCCAATGGGCCCCAACTGTCTCTGCCCCAGGGTTTTTATAGAGATGCCAAGAGGCGGAGCAAATGACCTCCTCCCCCAGCACAGCCAAGTGCAGACCATCTCAGACACCTGCATTCAGGCCTGTGGTCCTAATCATCCTCTATGCGGACCTGCTGGGTAAAGCCAGGAGGAACCCGAGAACGGGCTCCCACAGGTCCCCCTTTCTTAATATATATAAAAAATAACTCATTATTAATGGCTTACAGCGATCTCCATGGCTGTTACACCTCCCAGTATGGGAGTGGAGGATGATAAAGATGGCATTTCTCTTTTGAATTAGGTCCAAGGTCTGTCTTAGCTGCCTCAAGCCCTTTCTAAATCAAAAACTCTTAAGATAACTACAAACTTAAAAAATCCCTTAGTTTCATCATTACCATTAACAGGTTAACAGAAATATTGCTATACATAGTCACAATTCTCTCATTCTTACAACACAAAGCAAACTCTAAACAGAACCATTTGAATTAGCATATATGGTGCTATATATAGTTAACAATTTTCTCCGTCTTATAACTTTAACTCAATCATTTGAATTTTCTTGTTAACAGAACATAGGAAAAACTTTGATGTATTCACATCAAACTTAAATATTTCCTTAACTCCACAAAACCAGGGTGCATTAGCATCAATAGGTTTCTGCCAACATAATTCAATCTCATAACTCCTCCTTTTCTTTATATTTTTTTAAAGAAAATCTCAAACGTAATTAGAAAAATGCAAACTTATACAATTCCTACAAACTCAAATTGAAAAACAATATTTTCAATCTAACCATTAACACTTTGAAAACTTTTAGCAAAACATCCAAAAGCAGTTTCTTAATAAAACTCTTTACACACTTTAAAAGTAGTCTCTTAGGATACCCCATTTGCATTTCTTAGTAACAAAATATGATATTAATACACTCAAGAATTTTTTAAATTAAAAAGGTGAAGGAATATTAACTCTCCCTTTTCTTTATAATTTTTTAAACAGTCTCAAGCCTAGTTAGAAAATCCAAACCTTTCCATTTAAACAGTTCCATTTGTAACACGAAACCAGTTCCATAAGTAATTCTCTTTTTACATAAACTGTTCCACAAAACAATTGCATTTTTAACACAGAACAATACATAAATCACCAGCATATATGCATACACAAAACTGCATCTTGAGTCAAGGTAGAAACAATAAATTTCTTCATTTAAACAGTTCTATTTTTAACCCAATTCCAGAAAACAGTTCCTAGGTCATTACTATAAGTAAGCTCAAAATTGTCCCATTGAAATGAAGTCTCTATTGTTCATTTCATTTCTTAAGTCTCAAAATTCAAATGATAAATTCTGGCACTAGCCTTCCAAATATGAAGAAATCCATAACCAAAAATCTTTTTGTTGTTTTATCTCATTATTTTAAGTTCAAAAAGTTCAAAAAAGTAAATTCTGGTATCAGGCTTTCACTTCCAAATATGAAGAGACGTTTTACAACCAAAACATTTTGCAGTTAACAATTTTAGTTCAAACAAGCATCTCTGCAACTTTTGTTCTCACAGACAGAGACCTTTTTAGGTAGAGTAGTATTCTAAACCGCACCGTTTTTTATGTTAGCTCACATTTTTCTGTGTTGCGTTGATTTTCCACGGATCTCAGCTGTGGATGCCTTGTTGCGCTGGTTCTGGCGTCCGCCATTCTTAGCTTCTTAGTGGCTTCTGGAACTTTTGAAAACTGCTCAGACTGCGTGCTTTGCAGTCTGCTAGGACACTAACTTCTGTATCTCAGGTTTTTTACCATATACGTTAAGCATAGATTCACACTTAACATTTACACTTTTTTTTACAAACTCACATATAACATTTTTTTCCTTACAAAGCATTTAGAGTCACATTCAACCTTTACACTTTTTTTTTTTTTATAAACTCACATATAATGTATTAACATCTACTTATACTCCT
This sequence comes from Peromyscus nudipes, assembly GCA_902168325.1. Lineage (NCBI taxonomy): Eukaryota > Metazoa > Chordata > Mammalia > Rodentia > Cricetidae > Peromyscus > Peromyscus nudipes. The sequence goes on along the minus strand of CABHPH010162907.1, from coordinate 2,650 downwards.
TAAGGAAACTATAGAAATATATTTCTTATTACTTATTCTTTCCATCTTCTTCTTATTTAAACTTACATTTACAACTAGCATCTTTACTTCTTTCAAGCTTATTGCTATGTGTCTTAAGACTACGTTAGATACTTCTTACAAGCTTATATTCTTAAAGGAACTCTATAGATCTATTTTACAAACTTATATAGGGCTACCATTAGCATACATTTAACTTAGCAAACACCTAAAGATTTCTTAACACAGAGATCTAACAAGGCAGACTTTTTACAAACTCACATATCCTATTTTCATCTTTTCCTACTTCTTACTCTTTTTTATCACTATCTCTATTAGAAAGATTCTCTTATCTAGACAGGAAGTACATACATCATCTCTAAAGTTTAGAGTTTATAGTTAGCTTTGCTATACAATACTGGGATTTAGTGAGTGTTGTCATTATAGAATTGTGTTACTTGTTGCTAGGGGATTGTAACATTCTCAGGACGAAGCCACACCCCAAAGTTGCCGAGTTCTCTCAGCCATCCCTGAACCAGCAGAGATGCACTGTCAGTGGTAAGCGGTTTTTAACTAGAGGCTGTCCCTTCACCCAGATTCATAATAGCTCCCCTAAGTGCTTCAATTCAGATAAACGTTTCTATTACAGCAGTACTCTTGGTTTGCTCTACCGAAAAACTTCACTTCACGCTGAGGGTGAAATTACCGTATTTAGCTGCTGTAAAGCTCTTCTCAGAGTATTGCACAGCTATTAGGTGATATAAAGTATTTTTCTAAAGGAGCTAGTAAAGCCAAAAGAAGCACAGCTCTGAACTCTATTTCCTCACTGTTTGCATTAACCAGTGACAAAACCTCAGAAACACTAATCGAGCCACTTTCATTCTGGTTCCTTTATAGGAACGTCATTGGAGCTGACCTTTCTTAGTTCCATGCTCCTTACGAAACGCTCCGGTAACCACCAAGCTTCATTCTCCTCTTGTGAAAAAACACAAATGTGTCCTCAACCCCATATTAACACAGGATCGGGACCCTTCCATAATCCCGAGCAGGGATCTTCCCATTTCACTTGAGCAGAAGTTGCTTGGGTGCCACTGTACCAAAATCTATCTGCGGCAGACTGCTCATAGACATCCATATTCAAAAAGTTCAGAACAAAAAGACCATGATTTAATGCATTATGTGGTGATTGAGGGTAAATTTCTTCCTTTTTTATTTTTATTTTTTGAAGTTGTATTTTAAGACTGCTATGAGCCTTTTCTTCAATACCTTGTCCCTGAGGATTATAAGGAATACCTGTTTTATGTATGATTTCCCATTGGGTACAAATTGTTGAAATGCCTTACTACTATATCCAGAACCATTATCAGTTTTAATAGTTTTTGGTATACCCATATATGAAAAACACTTCAAGCAGTGCATAATTATATGTTTTGTATCTTCCCCAGGTTATGCACTAGCCATTAAAAATCCTGAATAAGTGTCAATGGTCACATGTACATATCTTAATTTGCCAAATTCTACAATATGAGTAACATCCATTTACCATAGATGATTGGGAAGAAGACCTCGAGGGTTTACCCCTAAGTGAGGGACAGGAAAATATTTTGAACATACCCCACATCATTTAACTATTTGACGAGATGCTTCTTTGGTAAGATTGAATTGCTTTCTTAAGCTTTTGCTATTTTGATGAAGAGCATGTGACTGTTGAACCATTTCCCCTTGGGATAATGCTCAGCCATTGCATTACCCTCAGCTAAAGGACCAGGAAGATTGGAGTGAGCTCGAATATGGCCCACAAAGCATGGCAGCTTTCTTTTGTGAATAGCTTCTTGAATTTCTTGAAACATTTTGACTTGATTGTTGCTCCAATATTTTCACCAAAACTGTTACTATTCAAAGGAGTCAAGAACATAGATGTTCTTTCATGAAACATATCCTTCATTAGCTTACTCTGAGAAAAAGCATTTTCAGGATTTAGTATTTTTACATCACTAGCTTTAACTCCCGATGTTATTGTTAGCTGTGATATTTAGCATTGATTTTTTATAAGGAACTTTCAGGTAAAGCAACTCTTTCGTAAGACAGGTAGATTTTCTGAAGTTTGTTCCAGTCTATAAAGCAGTCATTTCTTTTTTGAATGCCTCTTTCCTTGTTTCCTTATTAGATTTGCAAAGGAATTACTCATTGCAGGCTGTTCATTCAAGGCAAAGAACTTTTTTTAATTTCAACATAAGTTTTTTCAAAACTAAACCAACGTTCAGTGTATAAACTGCTTTCCCTTGTTTTAAGGATTTTAAAGTGGCTTCTTTGCTCTTATAGGTAGCTTTATTGTCATCCAACTACCGTAAAAACTTTGCACAGCTATTAGGGTAAATAAGGCATTTTACCAATGGAGCCCCAAACCGCGAAGCACCTAGTTCCATATCCTTTCAATTTTTCATTGGAACTGACACTTAAGTCTTAGATGATTTTCCTTATTCTTTTAAAAGCTGTATTTTAAGTTTACCATGAACGTATTTTCGAGCGGACAAAAGTGTTTCAGGGCAAATTTGCCATCTTTAGCGGAAAAACTACCTTTCCCAGAATGCATTTCCCTTATATCAGTCCCTTATTGCAAGCTAGCTTTTGGACTTCATTTCCCATAGTTCTT